>NQII01000494.1:805342-836265 GCA_002778355.1 Clitarchus hookeri
CCCCCAAACTACCAAGAACCAGAGAAATATACGTTTTTTAGACAGTATTTCCTGCGATTAAATGTATGTAGTGAAAATATTACACCGTTACAAATAAATATTTGGAAAGTAATAACTATGTGCATTTATGTACGCGTGCACAATCACACATATTAACACAGATGAACCCACTTATACCCATTTTTAATTTTGTCACGTCACCATCCTGTCCGTTAAGAATTTTGAATGAAAATATTAAGCCTTAATTTTTAATAGTGATGATATAATCAGGTTAGTCACAAAGAAAGCATGCACAGGGGATGGACAAAACACCTGACATATAAACAATATTTAATTATTAATAAGGTGTTCGGCCACCATTTGCTTTTAGAACAGCTGCAATTCTTCGCGGAATAGATTCGTAGAGTGTCTGAATAGTTTCCAACGGAATGTTGTCCCATTCTTGTACCAAAACATCCGCCAATTGCTTCAATTATGTTGAAGATGGGAATCTGCTCTTCACTCTCTGCTCTAAAACTTCCCATAATGGTTCAATTATGTTGAGGTCCGGCGATTGTTTGATGATATTCTGATGCTCCTCAAATGAAGACTGAACCTTTATGGCTGCGCGTATGGGCGCATTATCATCTTGGAATATGGCAATGTTTGGCAGCAATATGCTAGTCATAGTAAGAACTTCATCATTAATGATGTCGAGATATTCATTACCAGTAACCCGGCCAGTGATGTGAATGAGAGGACCAGCTGAATACCACGATATAGCCACCCAAATCATAAATGAACCTCCCCCATGCTTGACTGTAGGAAGCACGAACTCCGGATCGTAGGCTTATTTTGAGGTTATCCACACATAAACCCGGCCGTTTGTAAGAAACAATGTAAACGATGATTCATCGGACAATACCACATTCTTCCAATCATTAAGTGTCCAGGTTTTATGATCGTGGCATCACTTCTTTCGCAGCTTAGCGTTGGCTTCCGTTATGAAGGGTTTCGCAATTGCAGCCCTTCCATGAATTTTAGCTTTGTGGAGCTCCGCCATACGGTTTTTGTTGAAACAGTATTACTCAAATGAGTGTTGAGTTCTGGTGTCACTTTTGCAGCGGTAGTTTCATGTTGTCTGGCCACAATTATTTTTAATGTTCGTCGGTCTCTGTCAATTAACTCTAGGTTTCGCCCACTATTCCTCTTCGCCGATGATGTTTTACCATGTTTTGTGTATGCTGTCATTACCGTGGATACTGTCGCTCGTGAAACGTTAAACAATTCAGCTGTTTTCGTCACAGACGCTCCCGCTAACCGAGCACCAACGATTTGCCCTCTTTCGAAGTCTGAGAGATCACACATTTCACCGATCGCTTGTTTTAACAGTCACAGAACATAGCGTATAATACACTGAAATGTAACCTACAAGACTTGGCACGTAAACTTTGCAATGCATAATCATCGCATTATTTACACGGAGGCAGTTTTGCCAAAATGCGACAAAATGTACTATATTGCATGGTGTTCATATTATTTTGTCCATCCCTGTACATGTGAGTCTGCACGTATGTTTATCCAACAGTTTTAACACCAGCAATGAAACCTAATGGCTGCATTCCTCTTCTCGACTGAGGTAGACACTATTCACTTGAGGATANCGTGGATACTGTCGCTCGTGAAACGTTAAACAATTCAGCTGTTTTCGTCACAGACGCTCCCGCTAACTGAGCACCGACGATTTGCCCTCTTTCGAAGTCTGAGAGATCACACATTTCACCGATCGCTTGTTTTAACAGTCAGAGAACATAGCGTATAATACACTGAAATGTAACCTACAAGACTTGGCACGTAAACTTTGCAATGCATAATCATCGCATTATTTACACGGAGGCAGTTTTGCCAAAATGCGACAAAATGTACTNCACGTAAACTTTGCAATGCATAATCATCGCATTATTTACACGGAGGCAGTTTTGCCAAAATGCGACAAAATGTACTTTATTGCATGGTGTTCATATTATTTTGTCCATCCCTGTACATGTGAGTCTGCACGTATGTTTATCCAACTGTTTTAACACCAGCAATGAAACCTAATGGCTGCATTCCTCTTCTCGACTGAGGTAGACACTATTCACTTGAGGATANGTTTTAACACCAGCAATGAAACCTAATGGCTGCATTCCTCTTCTCGACTGAGGTAGACACTATTCACTTGAGGATAGGTCTTTCTCACAGTGATGAATTTTTTTATGGTTGTTGATTTAAGCTTTTAAGTATTTACAATTAGGAAAAGCCTTTTGAGTGATAGCGTGTAGTGCAGGAGTAAAATCTCAATTATTAATGTATAACTGATTTCGTGACTGCAATAATATTAATATTACTTTCCTGAAGAGAACTCATTAGAGTGCAAAAGAAGGGCATGGGGTCCGTAAAAATATATGTACTTGTTAAAGAATTCGATGCACTTAAGACTTCTTTTGTGGAAAACATCTTAAATATGAGAAAGTTTGAAAGTTGTATCAAGAAATTATTTTAAAAATTCCTTCATTAAAATTTATATGAGATTAGATTTTTTTTCAAAAACTCTATCCTTTACGTCTCCGATGGTGATGTGGTTAGATGACAGATGTGTCACTCATATCTCAGCTGTCTCTTACATTGAGTATATTTATTACAGCCTCATAAGAGACGACTTTGGTTTTTATTGATTCAAGGAAACGAGGGTAACTATAATCCTCATGAAGTAAATGTTAACAAGAATAGTATGAACAAGAAAACGACGAGCAGTTAGAAACAAATAATTGTTTTCAGTATGATACAGGGTTTAAATATAAATATAACAGAACGTATTGGAATCGCAACAGACAAATGCATGAATAACTTCAGAACTGTGTGGGGGTTTTCAAAAAATGCAGAGAGTAACAACCATGTAGTTTATTGTCTATACCACAGTCTGTGTCAAATTTGTCCATATCCAAGTCCCCAAATGTTCAAAGCATCAGGAATAGAGCTGTAATAATAATGAAAGCCATTTATTTCTTTAATGCACTTTCAAACGAAATGCTGTTTTTATTTAAATTCTTTGGAGGGCAATTAAGGAAACTGCGTGACTTGCTGGATTAAACGCCTTACTGCAGTGCTGGTAAAACTGGACAAAGTAGCAGAAACGCTGCAACTTGTTTTCAAAAGGTAAGCATGACAGTTTATGTAAGGACACTGTTCATAGCACTTAGTGATCCGACGTATATTTTGACATTTACAAATCGTAGCGACGTTTTATCACTAACATCCCCCCTTATCCAGTTTCTCTAGAAGTAAAAGTCACACTGGCAGACTGCTTTTAATAGTATGGTAGTGTTTTGAGCGCGAATAGAAATATCTTACCTTCGAACTGTTGAGTCTTTTAATACACTTTTCGCTAAAGCTGAAGAAACTGCAAAATANGAATAGAAATATCTTACCTTCGAACTGTTGAGTCTTTTAATACACTTTTCGCTAAAGCTGAAGAAACTGCAAAATATTTATGTATGACTAACATTGTCCCTCCTGCCATAAAACAGCAAACTTAGCACTGTAAAGTACCTGCAAATACTACTAAACATTATAATATCGATGTTAAACCCTCTACTGAAAAATATTGCCAAACGCCGTGTCCTAATTAAGGTATCTACTAGGGTACTTGCATTCTTTTTATACTTCACAGACCCTTGGCGCAATATTTGATGAATTCGGACAGGCAAACTCTTTGGCTTCGACCACGGCTATTATCCAGCCAATTGCTTTTATTTAACATGCATTTCTATGAAGAACTTGTTAATTGCAAAAAATTTGTAGGGTTAAATAAAGTATTCAATGTTATTTCAATTCGACTAACATACAATTTATTTTTATGCTGATTGTATGTGAGATTGCAATTTTTATTGTTTGTTTTACATTAACTTTTGTTAGTTATGGACATATAGCCTAATACGAATATATTGTTTAGAATTTTTTCAAGGTGTATCCTTCCATAATTATTTACTTAGTTCAAAATTATATACCTTCAAATAAGTGATGTTGCCCTATCAGTTTTTAAATAAAATAGTAATGTCGAAAATCAATTGTATTTTACAAAATTCATCTCAAAATGGCGGCACATGTAAGCCGTAAAACCGCCAGAATTATAGATGTTCGTTTACTTGTATACTTGCAATTCGGACAGCATTGATTATGTCACTTCGGGGGACAGGTACGCATGAGTATGAACGTACTTCAGACGGACTCGGACGCGGCATTATATTTCTAATCACGTTTCTCTAGTGAATTCGTTAATGCAAAATATTTTTAATTACCTCTTATCTGGCAACTGGTATATGATACAACAAAGGAAAACTTAAAACTTTTTGCACCTATATACAGTATTGTTTTAAAAACCTATCTGCAAAACCATCTAAAGTAGAGTTTTCATTGTGAAAACCTAAATATATAAGCAGTTAGGTAATAATGAACGTTTACCAGAGTTTTGTAGTGGAACGAGTGCGTATTTCATTCGAAGATTGCTGTTCAAACTGCTGTCTTGCATGTCAGTGAGTGTTGTCAGTCCCGAGAACACGTGCCCCAAATCGCACAGAATTAAAACATTATTTTTTATCTCACTGTGGATTGTAACATCTCAAATGGCTTGATTTAAAGGACGTGCATCGGGATAGTCCGACTAACGAGGAAAGGTAGTTAATCATTTTATACAAGGACCTGCATGTGACAAAGCCTCATTCGTAAAGTAATTCAGCAGCTGATTCTGCCTTACTTCAGTTAAACATGACTGTTCTGAGAAAAGAGCTCTTAAAATTTTAATTTTTTGCTGTAATTCAAAACATTTGTCAAGGAAATGTGCTCTGAATATAATACAAATCTCACCCTAGAGAAATATAATTTATTTATAAATTAAAATACTAAAATTTTGTAAATGATATCTTTTTATTGAGATAGTTGAAATAAATAATATTATTGTCTTGGTATAATTATGAACTGGTGTAAGACATTTCATTGATATTGTAAAACGAAATGTTGTTTTAACTTGCGGTACATAAATATTTGTTTCGAAATGAACTTTGTCACGCCGACAAATGCTGGAAATATTTCTACACATATTGAATTATTAACATAAAAGGCAATGCCACACAAAAATATACAATACTCTTTATCACAAAATTTATTTACATTCAAAATTATGCAAAAATTTTAAACTCGTATTTATGATAGCCCTCATTATATCAGAAGAATTAACACAAAATACTCTTCCTCATCCATGAAATGCATTAGGACATATATAAAGTGAAGGCAGCTGAACATCGTCAGGTTTCCTTCGCTGATTTCATCTTACACTCGCTTCGAAAATTTGTGTCCAGTTATGTGTCTTGAAAAACGAAAGTTTGAGAAATTCTTTTCTTATCGGAAGGACCTTTATTTCTGTCAAACCTAATCTTCCTTATTTAAATTATCATAATGTGTCTTTTCTACATATTTTTCTCACAGAAGGCTTTTTCATTAATAAAATTATCTGTTTCCAGTTCTTTCACAGTGAAAGAAACCAAATTTTTTGCAGATTTTATAACTGCACATAGTAAAATAGTTTGTTCTTTTTACAAAAAAATTCTTTGGAAAAAAAATAGAAGTAGTCAAAAAATATGCTTGCAGCACTACCGTACAAACAACGTCTCTTAACAACGCAATTTTATGAAACATTCAAATATGTTCATACGTTTATAATAAGCTAATCTNGTACAAACAACGTCTCTTAACAACGCAATTTTATGAAACATTCAAATATGTTCATACGTTTATAATAAGCTAATCTATGTTACTTGCTTGTTAAAATTCAACATTAGTTTTACCCACTCCACAGTATAATGAAAAATTTGCTCTCTATTTACTTGTAATGTTATAAAAAATAATCTTGTTAACTATTTTCCGAAGCATATTTTGTACAGATATAGAAAAGAATTACAGTGCAGCTAATAGTGCAGGTGTATACAGCGAGCATATAGCAATTCATTATGTATTATGCTGTACCAGGAGATAATGCTAACATAACAATAAAACAAAGACAAAACTCAGGTGCCCATCCAACACGGTGTTCAAAGATTTAAAGATACATTTTTGTAGCACTTATACACTGAATAGCCAAAAAAACTGTTACACCTGCCTAATATCGTGTAGGGCCCTCGCGAGCACGCAGAAGTGCCGCAAGACGACGTGGCATGACTCGAGACTAATGTCTGAAGGTATGAAGGAGGCAATACACGCCATGAATCCTGCAGGGCAGTTCACAAATCCATAGGAGTGCGAGGCGATAAAGACCTATTATGAACAGCACGTTGCAAGACATCTCAGATATGCTTAATTATGTTGATGTCTGCTGATTTAGGTGGCCAATGGAAGTGTCTAAAGTCAGAAAAGTGTTACTGGAGCCACTCGGTAGCAACTGTCGACGTGTGGACTGTCTCATTGTCCTGATTGAATTGTCCACGTCTGTCGGAATGCACAATAGACATGAATGGGTGCAGGTGATCGGACAAGATGCTAACGTATCTGTCACCTGTCAGAGTCGTATCTAGACGTATCAGGGGTCCCATTTCACTCCAAATGCATACGCCCCATACCATGACAGAGCCTCCACCAGCTTGAACAGTCCCCTGTTGACATGTAGGGTACATGGATTCATGAGGATGTCTCCATAACCGTAGACGTTCATCCGCCCGATACAATTGCAAACGAGACTTGTCAGACCAGGGAACGTGTTTACAGTCATCAATAGTCCAATTGCCGTGTTGGCGAAACCAGGCGAGGCGTAAAACTCTGTGTCGTGCAGTCATCAACGGTACACGAGTGGGCCTTCGGCTCCGAAAGCCCACATCAATGATGGTCCGTTGAATAGTTCACACGCTGGCACTTGTTGATCCCCCAACATTGAAATCTGCGCCAATTTGAGAAAGGGTTGCACGTCTGTCACGTTTAATGATTCTCGTCAGTCGTCGTATGTCCCGTTCGTTCACGATAATTTTCCGGCCACAACGATGTCGAAGATTTGATGTTTTACTGGATTACCGATATTCACGGTACACTCGTGAATGGGTCGTTCGTGAAAATCCAAATTTTATCGTTACCTCGGAGATGCTATGTCCCATCTCTCGTGCGCCGACAATAAAATCACGTTCAAACTCACTTAAATCTTGATATCCTGTCATTGTAGCAGCAGTAACCGATCTAGCTACTTTGCCAGATGCTTGTTTTCTTATATGGGCGCTGCCGACCGCATCGCGTTACTCTGATTGGTTCCATACCTCTGTTGTTTGCATAACGCACGCCTATAACAGTTCTTTTGTGTCTCCAGTGTATTTCTCTTTCCAGTTTTATTTTAAGGACAGTTAAAATGTCTTTGAGCTACAGAGTAGAAAAAATATATGCTAATCAGTAATAGAGACGTCGTTTTATTACAATGAACAGACAAAAATACACAGTTAATTTTTGTGAAATTACAAAAGCAAATTTTTTAAAAATATATTTCAAAGTCACGCTTATTCGAAGCGTATGTTTTCCGATTGTATACTAATTTTATACGGTATTACAGATGCTCTGTGAAACATGTTGAAAGATGTTTCGAATAAAAATAATTTCTACCACATTTAAGTACCTCAATACTTCAGGCAGAATAAGTTTTGTGTTCAAAATCATTACGACAGTGCTTTGTTAAAATGTTTGCATGAATCAATAAATCTAAAATTTACGTTTCCTTTTTAATTTTATGCTTTTACGGTGTTTTCCAGTTCCGTTTGTTAAAATGTTGTACAGTTGGAAACACCAAGAATGTTTAAATAACATTACAATTAGGTACTACAAAATAGGCAGAAATGTTTCCCCTGAACATTTTCTGTTAAAAAAAAAAATAGCATTGATGTTGACATTTCAATCACCAGTGTTAAAAATAATTTATGTGCCAAAATAAGAATTAAACATTTATACTAAAAATTAAGGAACTTTATAATCAGGAAAGCAAGATTACGTTTCATACACAGCTTATAACCGAAATTTATGTGCTTCTCTTACATGATTTTTAATGAGATGTGACAGTGCTTGGAACTGTTATTAGACATAGGAAATCAAATTGGCTCAAAATTTTAACGATTACATTTGATAATGATCCTTTTTTATATTTTTTTAATGGCGGTATTGACATTCGAGGGATAACACATCACCTTAAAGATTTTACTGGTTTATATAGGTTGCACTCAAAGTACAAAAAATCACCCACCGTATGACGACCATAAAATGTTTTGGTAGAAAAATAATAAAATATTCGTTTAACTTGTTTTTGATGCGAAGAAAGTATTTACAGAATAACACTCATAAGTAACACAGAAAATGCAACAAAATTGCTTACAATGCCTAAAGGGTATACGAATTGCAATTTCCCAAGTTTCTGATATTACACAGACAACCGCCTCCTCTCTATCCACCGATAAGACGATTGCTTAAATTATCCCAGTATCTTATGTTACAGCATGCGTATATATTTCCCTATCTTTGTCCGTGGATATATTACGATCTTTTAGCAGTTGCTTGCTATGACATTAAGAGTGTTGCCTCTAATAGTCCGTTCATGGCCTCTTCCAACTTTTCTGAGGCTATACTAAAGCACTACTTTCATGCAAATAAAATTAAGGACAACGAACCACATTCGTACGCGTATTTCTTAATAACACGCTTATTTAAATTACTGGCATATTAAATATAGGCAACAGTTTAATTTAGCCAATAATTAATGATAAATTGTGACACACGACGCAACCAAATACATGTGGCGATTTTTCAAAAACCCGCTAATAGAATTGTATTTCAATGTGTAAATCATTATACGTTGACTTAGTGTAATTGTATATACACTGTTAAAACAATATTTTAGAGACGCTTATTTTATTCGGAGACATAACATATTAAGGAGCCTGCCTACCTGAGCTGAGTTATTATGCTTGACCCTGAATTATTTATGTTCCCGCCACTTACATATTAAAAAAATATCGATTAAAATATATCTCAGCAGGCAGTGACTATGTTAAAAGAACTACAGCATTTTACATATGCACAGCACAAGTTAAGAAAATAACAGAAAGTGAATATAATTCGGTTACTGACTCCTGATATCATGCACTGTTTTCCTGCACTGACTGATGCATAGTTCTGTGCATATGTGGTGTGATTTTTTTTAATGGTTTTTAAGTCTCGGAAAAGGGGAAAATGCAGTCTTTATGCATCTCGTTTGCATATTTTTGTGCAAGACCAGCAATGCAATGAATCTGACAGGAGTACTGTTTCCAATAGCCTTTGAATGTGTCTGGACTATTATTTAGTTTATTTTTTCAGGTGAATTAATTTGATATTTGTTTGTCCTGGAGAGTAGGTCAGTTCGATCCTGCCTGCCCTGCCAAGCCACGCGGCTCTGTCACGGCGTCGCCTCACGCGCTGCGAGGCCGTGCAGCTTGGTCTCACGCTGCGCATTGCTGCGACGCAACGGCGAAGTCTCATGCTGCCGGCAGAGATAGCGCATGCACGGCCCCTCGTCGTACTGCGTTGCTCCGTCTCGTTGTACCTGGCCGGTGGGTGTCTCGACGTCAGTAAATTCTTTCGAAAACTGAAATTACGATATACTGTGACACTCTTTGAGATAATATTTGTATGAAAATTGAGATAATAACAAATAATCCATAATAGCAAAAGCCAGTGTAAATTTTTTTCATAAATTAATAATTTTATTGAAAATTTTTTTTTTATTTTAATAATAGTAAGGGTTGCATGTTGATGGGAAGGAGGGGGAATAGGTGCCCCTGCCTGTGACGTCAACCGATTTGGCTGTCCCAAATACACCTGGTATTTTCCTACTGCTACCATCCCTACATAGTTTATGAGGAAATAAGTAGGGTGGAAGGGTAAGTCAACCAATCGAAATGCCTGGCCAAAAAGGTTACCTTGTGTATCATATAGTTTCTGACAAAATAAGTAGGATGGAATGGAGGGGAATTTTGCCAGTGAAAATGCTACGGCAACTAGATTTACTATTTCACTTGTATCAATTCCCGCCTCCCCAGCACTCAGCTACGTTATATAAAGGATGGAGCGTGCTGAAATCTCTCACTCCGATATCAGGGCTTCTTGTCTGAATATCAGATCACCCTCGTCTTCGTCGCCATTTTGCGTTTAGTAAGAGAGTTTGAGGAATCACAGTCACCTTCCAATTTGCTTCGAATATTTACTCGAGTAGGTATGTTATGTTTTGAAGTGAAGTATTATTAACTGGTTTAATTAATTTTGTCAGCGAGCTCACTAGTTGTTTTTATTGCAGATTGATATTTTTAATTAACTCATGACTGTATATGTTTGTCTTGTCTACATGTTAAAATGCCAAATTTTTATTTACGTTTATTTTATTTTGTGCAGTGATTGGCAACCAGTGCATCAATTCCCGCCACCAAAGGTTCGCACTTGACCTGTCAACGAGCAGCGGGGCATTTTAGCACCAACTGCTATTTTGCAACGTGTTGCAAATTCTTTTGAAAGTAAGTACTAGCACCATCATGATAATTAAAAGTTATGTATTTTGTTCGCAAATATGTTTCTGACACACAAAATCGTCCTATTCACGGGAGTCCCTAGCTACGCAGCCAATCGTTGTTAGGTATTATACTGCAGTCTTCCTTCTCTTCTTCTGGAATGTAACTCCGTCGTGTGCACACTAACGGTTCATTACTATACTCATTTACAATAAAATGACAAATAATGTGATAGTAAAAAAAATATTCGTATTCATAAATAAATAATTTACCTATAGCATTAAATATATAATGCCATATGCTGCACGAAGACATTGTGGTGTAAAACGTATTTACGAATTTTTTTTTATACAAGTGTCACGTTGGAACCTATGGAAATAGTTTAAGTATATCCATGGAACAAGAAACAACCACTTATTAAAACAGTTGGTGTGTCAGCAGCAACTCATAGCATTGCCCAAGGAAAGGTGCTGTCTGTATTGGCGGTAACTTCTGGACTTACACAGCAACGACTATGATTCTACTTATTCTGCAACATGTCAAACGTGAACGAGTATACTCGGGATAATACATTAACGGGTTAATTGGTGCTAGGGTAGTTTTGTATACTTCAGCTTTGTTTGCAATTAAGTATTTTATTATAAAGTTTAGCTTCACCTCCAAACTTTTGTTTCATAGGTGCTGTTAACCTGTGTTGACGACATTATTAATCACATTTGTTCGTGTGTTGCAGATTTTTTTCTGACATATTCAGCATGGATGAAGATGTCTGCAAACCTAAGGATGGATTACCAACATAAAATAAATGTCTTTAATGAAAAAAATAATAAAAAATACCGAATAAAGTAAAATCAAAGCTTACAAAAATAGCAACTTTAATTTTTAAGTATATATTTTCATAAGAAAAATTACTTTAAGAAAAGTGAAAAAAAATATTATTATTACACATTCTTAATCTGGAATAATGATGGCAACAAAAACTTACATTAAAAAAAAATTTTTTTTTCCCCATGCACATGATATTAAATATATTGCTGTAAAACCCACGTCCCAACACACGTCCCAATAGCCGAGTGGTCTAAGGCGTCTGCATGCCGATCCTTCCAGACAATATTTTGAGCTCTGCGAAAATTTAATTTAAAAACCAGCGTCCCTAGCTGCTAACTGTAGAACCAATATGGCGGCAAAGGGAGAGCGACACCAATGCCCCTAGCAAGCGAAAGTTGAACAAAGGACAAGTGGAAACAAGATAGCGGACGACAGTGGCACACTCTAGCAGCAATAAACATAATTACAGGGATCGGTGGTGCACTGTAGGAGACGACGAGAGAGAAAACAGCATTTGGAGCGCATGCGACAGATGCGAAGGTGAGTAATTGGGAAACAAGACGTTGGCTGGAAACAAGATGGCGGATACAATATGGCTGTGGTTCCTCAGATCCTCAGCCCCTGCCCTTGCCCAGGTAACCCCCATTTATTTCTACCAAGTTAACAATGGAAATTCCTTGTTTAGACTGTATCCTGGTTGATAATTTTTAATATCGGTATGTAAGTAACTTAGCGGAACGAATCACATCCACAGCTAGAAAATTAAAGATGTAACGTAACTAAAATATTTGTTTTCATTATTTTTAACTTTTATGTTTCGAAATACAGCTTTGTGAAATGTGGTGTGTCATTTAAATTATATTTTCATTTCATCGCTCCTCAATAGTTCGTTTATAAAACAGATTAAACATGTAAATATGGTTATTTATTAAAAATAATGCTCCTTATATTAAGCCAAAATAAATTGATTTCTAAGCAATAAATAAATTTGCAAAAACTACCTCAATGACAATGCGCAAAATCAAAAGTACTTTTAGGCGTCAGGAATGCATTTGTGTTGGACTGACTCTGCGAGATTTATAGATTATTTTAGTATAGGAACGTGTATGTATAAGATAAATGTATTCTCTTAGTAATTTTACGACACAGTCTTAGTAGCTAAAAAATACAATGAAATTAAAAGTGCACATGTGTAAGAGCAAAATATTATGTTTGTATTGTTGTAAAAACATATAGTGAATTATGTATAAAAAATTTTACGGTCACTAATTTGGAAAGTCAAAAGGAAACTCAAGGAACAAAAACCACGATTTAAAGAAGTAACCCATTCAAAAAATACCCGCGTTAAATTCGACTTGTTACAAACAATCACAAGAGAATTAATTTGCCAGTATGGACTAAAAAATTAAAAAATGTTTATTAATGTGTAAGAAAAAGATAAGAAGAAAGATAATAAATAGGTACTAGCATTTTTAAGTATAAATCATTAACCCAAAAATTGATACAGATAAAATTTTTAATTTAAAACGGCAAAAATACTTGCGGTTGTTTCAAAACTGTAATCGTATTTCTGCATATGAGCAACACATTTTTGCAACTGGTTCTCTAAAACCATAGAATTAAGTCAAATTTATTAACACTAAATACCTTCCAGATGTTCCGCATGGGCAGGATTATATTAATACCGTCACCCTACAGCGAACGCGAGCAGACTAAATATGAATGACAGTTACATAAACACGCTGATCTACTAAATGCTTTGTTCGTCAGTCTCGGAAACTTTAAGCCGATTACCATTGGAAACACTAAAAGCATTACGCGATTTTCCCCTGGAGATATTCAACAGCACTTGGCTTCTTAATCTGTTTATTCTTGATGCTAAAGCGAGTATTCTGTTAACTTAATATTGTCGAGTTGCGCATTGCGGTTATTCAAGTAAATCTTTCGTTGTACCGAAAACAGCGCATCATATACAGTTCCCTGTTAATTTTAAACAATATTATTGAATAGCAAATCCATGAATAATTTTAACTTTTTTAGTGAATGAACATTTCTTTAAAATCCCTCTACACTTTCAGCCAGAATTAGTGTTATCAGTTAGTAAAATACCTATTACTGAAAGTTAAAATTAGTGATATCAGTCAGTGAAATACTTAGTACTGAAATTTGGTTGATGATATTCTACCAACTGACTAATCGGTAAAACGAATTGGGAACTAGTGACCTACGGAAGTGGAATTCTCGACATTAAGCAGTAATCACTTATAAATAAGTGAATTTCATCCGTCATAGTAACCAGATACAAGCTGGTCCCTTAACGCGGACACCTCCCATAATTTCAGCAACGGCTGCAGAACACGAAATGCGGTTTTCGCTCAATTATATTACGTACAGGGGCGAGTAATTAGCCTCATAGTGACTATCCGTAGCACGTGCATGGACAGAAAAATCGAACCACATATGATCTGCTAACTGGAGACGTACATGTAATTCAACGGCAACTGGAATTACGTGCAAAGACGAATGCAGTGACATAGCATTTGCAATTGATATTATAGCAGAAACGCCGAGAAATAATGTGCAAATATGATTGAGTAAGGAGGGCCGGTAGCATGGGGAAGTGGACCTGTACTCACAGCTGTAAGTACGCAACACGCACCGTGACACATCCTGATGGGCTTCCTGTAGAAGCGTAGCGCTTACCTTAATGGAGCAAGGGGCACGGGATCCGATATTGGATTATGCTAGCACCGCAGTGGAAGGTAGACGAGAAATGTGAGTGCAAGTCTGATGTAAATTAGTACATTTTATTAAGATACCGACGTTATTTAGTAGTGAGCAGCTTTTTTCAGGGGGGGGAGGGGAGAAGGACTTTAAGTTGTTTCTACTTTTAGAGCCCTTCGCATTTTCTTCCGCACTATTTGAAAATTATCGCTGCTCTCTATCACCCTTGTATGACTTTCAAGAGATAACGAAAGACAAAAATTATGACCTCTGTATATTATACCAAAGTTACGATTTATGTCTAAACATAAAATATAAATACAAATGCCAATCAATGTCCACAAAGAGATATCATGTACTTCAATTAATGTGCACATCATATTTTCTGTGCACACTAGATACGTATTTATGTAAACACAGTGGACTTGCCCCNTTTTATTCAGATATCAACGTTATTTAGTAGTGAGCAGCTTTTTTCAGGGGGGGGGAGGGGAGGAGGACTTTACGTTTTTTATACTTTTAGAGCCCTTCGCATTTTCTTCCGCACTATTTGAAAAATAACGCTGTTCTCTATCACTCTTGTATGACTTTCAAGAGATAACGGAAGACAAAAATTATGACCTCTGTATATTATACCAAAGTTACGATTTATGTCTAAAGAGGAAATATAATTACAAATGCCAATCAATGTCCACAAAGAGATATCATGTACTTCAATTAATGTGCACATCATATTTTTTGTGTACACTAGATAAGTATTTATGTAAACACAGTGGACTTTCACCAGAATTGAATCGGACGGTCAATTTGAAATTACTGTTTCTGAGTAGCTGATGTAAACATGTCACATGAAAATGTTTGGCCAAACACCCTATTATGGGAAAAACATCAGTTTAAAGAAAACAATTCCATAGTTGGAAAACTAGTTGCGTTACACGGTGATCGCATTACAAGAACGCCTCATTTTGTATGAACTAAATGAGATCGAACTAACGTTGGCTAAAATGAAGTTTTTAATCACTACGTACATTACTGCTGCAAATCATCAGTTGCAATCACCGGCAAGAAAAATTACTATAAGCATGGAGCTAGGAACAAATAAGAATACTAGAAAAAGGACTACATCGTGGAGAATATTTTTAAAAATTTCATAATCCATTTGAGTGATGACAGAGATGAAACTACTACAAAAATGCATTTTAGCAAATGAAAGTAGTAATGCTTATTTTAGCAGTGCCATTCTGACAGAAAAAATTATTGTGTGCATTTACAAGTTAAATTTTTCCTAATAGAAAAAAATATGTTAAAGAGCTGTTGAATAGTAATGATTTGTTTCATAATATGAAAATGACACAAAATTGTTTGAGATATCTTAGTGTTTTTAAAGTGTATTTGTTAACAGCATCAAGGCTATAAGCAATGGAAAAATGTGGAATATAGTTTTAGCGTGTTGCAATTTTATCATATATTCATGAGATTTTTAATAAAAACTAATTATAACTTACTAAGGTCCCAAAATGGATGTTTCCAATACGTGTGCCATATGCACAAACATATCCACCTATTATAGTGTGCGTTGAAAAATCTGTACACAAATTTCATGTCTTGGCCTTTATTTATAGGGTATAATTTTTTATCGATGGTGTTTGTGTTATGCTAATAAAGTTTGCATAAATTTGATATTTATTTATAGTGTATGTCTTTCTTAATCTTTGTACAGTTGTCTCGACTTAAAACTCATTTATTTATTCTCAAATATAAATTTTTTTTCTGCTTTTACGAAATTGAAAAACTGAAGAAAAAATAGAGTTATTGTCACTAAACATAGTGCAATGTCGTAACATCTTAACATTAGTGTATTAAAGCGACGTGTGCTATGAGCGAGATCACTCAGAAGTAATGTTTTCTGAACAGCACATACACTGCCGGACCGTTGCTAACTGCGCTAAGTTACGCCGTGTCGTGCCGATGAAAGTGCCGCGTAGCACTCGGGGGTCCACCCGCCTTGTAGTGGCGCGTGTGTAGTCTCGTAATGGCGACAGCTAGGATGGTGGTCACAAACATGTTTCTCTTCTGATCAGACCAGGAAGCCTTTTCTTACGCCAAGTGGTAAGCGAGTGTTACACAGTTTATCACGTGAAATGGTTGTTGAATATGTGACGCAGAACAAATTCCTCGAGAGGTTATTTTTCTTGCTGGTTTTCACCTAGACGTTTCAGTAGGGATAGTGAATACAAATGGACCCAGGTTGAAAAGTGGTAAAATCGAAGTGTGATGTTTAAATTGAATAATGCATTTTTTCCATTCTCTTGTGCATTTGGGTACCGTAATTTTTTTATCATATAAATTATAGTACCGGCAATTTTTTTCCCCTTTTGCCTGTAGTAGTCCCCAAAAGTTGTTGCAGGTTTTCTTTACGTATTGTGCACTTTTTTACATTTTGTGCTATGTGGAGGAAGAAGTCGTCGTCGCAAAGGGAACTGATAGCTGTTTTCACTGATAGCCTGTATTAATATGTCCAAATATTTATAATTTTGCAGATTGTGGTAGGTCATCTAACCAAAGTAATCACTCCCACAGCCCAATGATTTTTTGGTACACGAGTAAAAGTCCCCATGTACATAAATGTGTGTATTTTTTAAATATCTTTGTTGTATTTATTACTTTTGTGCTTGAATATTACAATGTTTTCTGTCTTCGTGAAGTCATGAGTGCAAGCACCTATGTCAGCGAGTACCAGATCTCTTCCTGGGCATGATGGTGTCAGAGAATCGTGCGCACAAAGCTTGCCGCAAAGTGAATGCCAATAATTGAGCGGCTCCTTCCTCTTACCCTTTCAAAATTTTACGACGAGTATTGTTGATGAAAAACGTATGTGTTTGGGCATGAACTTCATTAACCTACATAAGTACACTCTAAATCTTAATCAGTGAAATTGACTTATTCAACAGCCACTGAAGTGAATTGAACTGATATATCAGTTAGAAAATGCCACTAATCCTCCACTTATTGATTCAGAAACATATTACACTCATTCATCAAACTTTTCATTGGCTGTTTTCAGTTTTTTTTTACGAATGGAACAGAGGCCCCCGGGCTCCACTCTCGTCTCATTTCACCCTCATCGGCTCTAAAGACCTCGTTGTTAATAGTCGCCCAAATATCTCAATTCAACTCTACTTATTAACCAGTTAAACACGATGTATCAAATGAAATAACACATTAGCCAATAAAACCCATAAAAGAGATTTTTTTTAAATGTCGCTATAGTCATACGTACGTAAGTTTCATACGTACTATTTGTATTTACATTCCTAATGTCACCAATTGAACTAAAATGGAAAAGAAACAGCATGTAATTTAAACCTATGTGTTTTTTTTTATAAAAAACCCTTACTGTATATATTTCCTCCCTTAAAGCTATCATTGGTTTGGCAGTCTCTTTGTTAAGCTAACGGTGTGGAAGAGTGGTGCTATGCGTAGACGTTTTGGGTAACCTAAAGGTTTCTCTTTAAAAATTTTTTTAATGTCGTTTAATTACAGAATATATACAGTAACTATCGGATATATTTTCATTTAATGTAATTATTTAGCTTAAACCAATAATTGTACATGCCATGATTACTTAAACAATTGCGGCATGTTGCATCCTTATACTACACAAGGTTTTTGCTGTTAATGAAAACAAAATTGTGGCGGGAAACGTTTGTTTATTCGTGTCTCAAGGTGATCGACATTGATCAATATCCATCCATTAACGCACGATCGCCCTCATGGCATGTTTGTTTCCTATACTGGGCTTTACGTCGTTTTCGATATCACCGGTTTCATAAATGTTATACAGGTTAATTCTTATATCATGGGACAGACATTGAGGGGTGGTAGAGCCCACTAAAATAAACACTTATTGTATAGGAATATATGGGCGGGAGTGATGCGTTGAAGCACAAACACAAAAATTGCACATGAAATGCAACACAGTGTTTATTTACAACGTCGCCGCTAAATGCCTTTTTACAGCAATGTTAAAAATAATTGCTCAAAATTGCTACCACCGACAGTAATGCAAGCTTCGTAGCGTCGGTGGAGTGATGCTGATGCTGATGCAGCAGGTCACTGGCGCACCGTTTGACTGCCCTCAACTATCGCCACCATTGTCAGTCAATCACGCCATACGTAGAGGTCGCCAAGCATGCGTGACTGTTGGTGGATGCATTTCCAGCAACTCTTTTTAACATTTTCTGTACGGAATCACTTGTTAAGTATGCTGCTTATGAACATTTTATGTTTCCGTTAATGTGTTATGTTTTTGTGTTTGTGCCTCAACGCGTCACTTCCGCCCATATATTCCTATAAAATAATAGTTTGTTTTAGTGAGCTCTAACACCCCTCAATGTTTGTCCCATGATTTAAGAATCATCCTGTATATTTCGTTACGAATGCCTACCTTTTTGTATGGCTGTCGACTGGAAACAGTTTTACAAATTTGCATTCGAGCCATACAATAAAGGTTTTCATCCCTTTCCTCGTAATTATTATGTTGTGAGCTAACAACGAATTGTTTTATCCATTTGGTTCAAAATAGAGCACATAATTTTTTGTGAAAAAGGCCTTTCGATTAAGACGGAATGCATTTTCAGCCTCCATGAACTCATTTTCGTTATCCATTCCAGAAACTGCTACAATTCTGGGGGTATAGTACCCATTCGAGCAAATACGGCACGTTATTTTGAGTTATTGTTGTGAATGGCGATACAGACAAGTACATACAGTAGCCTATTTTAGCAAGTGAAGGACCCGCAGACTAAAATGTCTTTGCACGTCTCTGCAAATAATCATTTCGTGAAAAGTGTTTGCCACACTTCTCGCACTTATGCGATCTGCGCTATGTATTCTGCACTCAGCCATTCTTTTCGTGTTCTAGAGCACATTGGCAGTAATGGCTAGCTGGCCGGTACAGATACTTGAAATTCATGCTGTTTTTTCAGCCTACTACCAGAAGGAAAGATAGGCTTATGCAATCACAGAATGTTGGCCTAGAATTCCCCCCCCCCTTTTTTTTCTAAAACCATAATACATTTTAAACGCATGAACCTAATTTTACCAAACTCGGTCCACATATAGTATATATTAATCACATCCTTCTTTTTTAGTCTTTAATCACTCTGGATACTTATTTTAAAGATGGCGGGTATTTTAATATTTAGGGCATTATAGTTATCTCAGCTACCATTTTACCGATTAAAACCAAATCTTGCACATTGTCAGTGCATGATGTAAGCATTGCATTTTGAAAGTAATAATATTATTCGTCCGCCATTTTGGTAGATAGTGCAACTAAAATTAAAGCTTTGATAATATATCTCGGTAACTACACAAGAGATTCCGATAAAATATAGCGTACACGCAATGCTACTTTAGGCCATCATTTTGTATGAAATTTAAATGAGTATGACAGTTATTTTGAAAATGGTAACTAATTGCATACATGTAAGGTTCATTTAATACGTCTACCATACAGTTGACCAATTTCAACCAAACTTGTTGTGCTGTAGTATCTATCACAAGCATCAAACGAGTCAATGCACAGTCTCTTTTGTTCGCCATTTTGTACAATAAAGTCGCGTGCAAATTTAGATTTTTTTATATCTCGGGAAACAATCAAGCCAGTCTTACCTAATTTGGCAAACAAGTACAACTACTGTAGACCATGCAAACGAACTTGTCTGAAGAGGCACTGACACTTATTTTGAAAATAGCAGCCACATAAACGTTTTATTACATTATGCTATATCTACGAAATAATGGAACCATTTTCAGCTTAACTTTGAATTCTGGAAGTATCAATAAAAACATCAAATGAGCTAATGCATAAATGTATTTGGCTTCCATTTAGGAAGGTAGCATTACATTACAAATTAAGCTTGTGCGTCCAATCACGGGAAACAAGTAACTGATACCCAAAAGATACAGGTGATAAGTTATGCTTTTGTACTCCATCTGAATTCATATTAATTAAGGAGGTAGTCACATATCTTGAAAATAAAACCATGCAGATATTTCAGGTTAGTATGCCAAATGCCCCAAAGAATTTCAACTGAATTAATATGTAGCAGTAGCTAACTAAGTACACAGACTGTGCCAATGCATAAACGTTTCGTTCTTCATTAATGAAAATAAAATCACATGAAACAGTGGAGCTTTTATGCCACATGTCCGGGACTAATCATCCGATTCCCAGCGAACTTTGCACACAAATATTACTACAGTATGCTACTTAAACATGCATGTTTTAGAGCGTCTAACAGTTTTTACAATATGGCTGCCATATAAATACTTTATATAACTTTTGCATAGGTATTAAGAAATTTAACCAACTATAAATTTAACTTTCTATACTCAGAGTTTCCATTAGAAGCATCAATTATGATTATCAAGATCTTCTTTTAACCACCTTTATGTAATACATGGCCAGTTGATAGATTTGAACTTTTATGCCGTATTTTAGGAACCAATAAACGAGTTACCACCAACATTTTCACACAAGTAGTACTACAGTAGGCCATATAAAGTTACGTAATTTAAATAGGTGGTTGGATTAGTGTCTTTCATAATTGTGGCAATATAAATATTTTAGATAAGTTTATTTTATATATTAAATTATATGTCAAAATGCAACCCAACTTTGTATGCTGACAGTATCTATTACAAATATCAGATATGCAAATACAGCGCCTGTTTTACGCATTTTCTAAGATAGCGCCAAATAGAAAATAAAGCTTTTACACCATATTTCGAAAACCAGTCAACCTACATATTTCCCCGAAATTCTGCACACAAATAGCGCTATGGTAGGCCATGTAAGCTTAAACAATTTAAAAGACTCTTACACTTGTTTTCAATTAATTTCCTCCAAAACATTAGACTGATTACAATTGACGTTTGTGCTCCGAATCTTACCTCGTAATGCAGTTAATTATACACCAGAATAAGGTACGAGGCATTCTGGGTTCGAGTCCTAGGTAAGGAACGTGTGTATACTTTATCGTCTCACTATAATTTTTTATGTTCCTGTTTCCAATTCATATGATATCGCTATCAACGAGACGCCAAGATCCACCTACCAAAATGGCGGCCATGTAAATATTTTGAAATGTTTGGCATATGTATTAGGTAAACAATTTAACCAAATTTAACCATAACAATTATGTTGACAGTATCTATTAGAAGCATAGTATACAGAATATCTTTCTTCAGGCAAATGTGTAAGATAACATCAAATAACAAAATAAAATTTAATGCCTTTATGTCAGGGACCAATCAACCTAATTCCACTCAATTATTAACACAAGTAGCAATATGGTTGGCCATGTAAACTTAAGTGGTATTTTAAGTTACTCAGACATTTATTTAAAAAATGACAGACCTGTAAATATTTTAGGTTAATAAATCCTATCATTTAAAACATTGCATCCGAAGTTTATGTTCCGAATCCTGCCCCTTTGATGCAGTTGATTGCACTCTAAACTTATTTTTACTATGTTTTATGTGTTTGAGTCACAAGTAAAGCACGTGTGCATTTGTAATTGTCTCGGCACTGTTGTATATTTTAATGGTCATCAAGGATCAAGGACAGGCATAACGACGCCTGGGGAGAGCTGGTCAGCCAGGAAAGAGGAAAGGGGAAGTCGAGGACACGTGGCCAGACTATATAAACGCTGAGGAAACAAGGCTGGGGTCGCCTGGCTATAGTCCTAACCCGCAAACGAAAGTTCGGTGCTAAACCACTAAAATATAATAATATAGAAATCCCCTTCTCTAACACTGAAAAATATCTAGGGTTAATAATAGAAACTAAACTACACCGGGACGCTCACATAAAACAAACAAAATAAATTGCATATGCAAAATTAAATCAACTACATCCTCTGCTTAAATGCCACAGATTAAACAGAGGACTTAAATTACTAATATACAATTCAATCATCCACTCAGCCCTCATGTACGGGAATGAAGTGTGGGGAAACGCAGCTAAACTACTAATAAATCATTTACAAATAGTTGAAAACAAATATTTAAGAATAATTGGCGATGCAACAAGGTCCACAAGACTCTGCGATCTCCACTCCACACTAAATGTGCAATATAACAGTGATAAACTACTTAAACAAACCAGCAAGTTTTATTATAAAATAGATATTCACCCCAACCCTAATATTCGCAATGTCGGTAACTACGAACCGGACACCAGTACAGGAATTAAAAGGCCCAAAATGCCGGTAATAATAATTAAAAAAAACTCTAAAAGTAAGGAAATAACTTAACAAAATTAGTTGGTGCTAGGGTTTTCCAGTTCCATAACGAAATCGCATCTATAACCCTCACTCCACTAGCTCCCGCTCCCGTGAGTGTTACCCGATCGGGCGGGACGCTTTAACAAAACATGTTCGCGCCAGGCCGCGCCTGTCCACAAGCCCACAATAACACCAGCCCAGAGCCAGAGTCACAAACACACACAATAGAAATAATTAAATCACAATTTTTTCAAAGTAATAAATACAAAGTACAACCACAGAAAGAGCTGGCTGACACACGCACACATGCACACAATAAGGAAAAACCAAGCACAAGCACACATATAAAAACACAACAAATCACACAAGAAAAACCCACCACCACACAAACACGACAGGCTCCCCTGCCTGTATCTAAGGCGCAGGAACTTCTGGCATTCCAGAAGTTCCATGCAATACTGCAGGAGATTCCTGGTTACACACACACAGACACTAAGGTATTCTACGATTTATCATACACCAGATTACACAATGGGCAGACCAAACACAGACACTACACCAACAGTTCGTGGCAACAACACTTTTCCTCCAGAAAATACTAGTGCTTCTACATAAAACACAAGAAAACACAAACACACAATAATGACAGCACAACCACAACAACAACAAAGCACACACACACCCCGCATTCTCATTTGGAATGCTAGGGGCTTAACCTACAAAACACACGAACTGTCTGACTACTTACACAATACACACACACACATAGCCATCATCACAGAAACACACTTTGACCCAAACAAAAAACACAAAATCCCAGATTACACAATACATANGTCATATTAGTACACAGAACCATTCGTCATAACACTCACCCACTACCACAGCTACATAACACAGAAGCCATAGCCATAGACATTTACATTCATAATCAGCCAGTCACCATCATAGCAACATATATCACACCACCCTCACCCCTCGATACGAGTGAGATAGAAATGTTACTACAAACATCTCCACGAGTGCTAATAGCAGGTGACTTGAATGCCAGGCACCCTGCCTGGCACTCAAAGAGAGCTAACACACACGGACGAGCTCTCCACAGACACGCCAACACGCACACATACATTATAGATGCACCAACAACACCAAAGTTTTACCCAGACAATCCACATCACACATCAGATGTACTGGATATTATGCTCAACAAAGGCAACACTTTCCAGTACAAACTATACACAGACACTGCACTCACCAGTGACCACATCCCAGTTTTCATGGACATACAACACACATCACTCCCACAGCTTATGCCATATACACACAGATTTAACTATAAAAAAGCTGACTGGGATTCTTTTCAAGCAACACTCTACAATAAAGCAGAAGCACTACAGAACACCATCAATGCAACACCCACACCAGAACATATTGAAAACACAGCTACAATAATAGAAAAGGTCATCATTACAGCAGCAAAACAACACATCCCACCAATTACACCCAAAGACACACACACTATGTTTCCACCATACATCAAGAAAGCCATCGCATACAGAAATAGACACAAGAGGCTGTGGCAGCGAACCCGGGACCCACTGTAGAGGGAGAGGTACCAGCAAGCGCGAGACACAGTGCAGACACTTGTCAGTGATTTCAGGGGGCAGCAGTGGGATAACAAGGTTGCTGCTCTCGAGATTGCTGACAACTCCCTNAACTGGTACCTACTCCACAGTCCCGCCACTCATACTTGCCCAGGGGGTTGCCTACACCGCCGGGGATAAGGCAAATGTGCTAGCCAGGGCTCTGGAAGAAACTTTACGCCCCAATGACGGAGATGGGGACGCAGAACACCAGCGCCACATCGAGGAAACCCTTGCAGACGTACTGGGTGAGAAAACCCCCGAGGAAACCGAGGATGTAACCACCGCCGAGCTGATGTGAGCCATTAAAACCATCCGCCGCAACACAGCTCCTGGCGAGGACAATATCATCTACAACCTCATTAAAAAGATACCATTTGAATTCATCCAGATTTCAGCACAGTTTTATTCACTTATTCTCAGACATCATCATTTCCCAGATAGGTGGAAGCAGGCCAGGGTTGTGACTTTCCTAAAACCCGGTAAATCACCCTCACTTCCCACCAGCTATCACCCCATTAGTCTGCTCTCCACTCTCTCCAAACTTCTGGAGAGAGTGGTGAATGGAAGGGTAGTAGCACACATTTCATCTCACCACATACTTCGTGACGAACAGTTTGGGTTCCGGTGTGGGCACTCTACTGTTCATCAGCTCACCCGGCTCACTCTGGAAGCCACGAAGTCCATAGAATATCACTATCACACTGTCGTCGCTCTTCTAGACATAGAAAAGGCGTTCGACAGGGTCTATCATCCTGGTCTGCTCTACAAACTTCACCGGTATAGCTTTCCGCCCTACATCATTCCCTTCATCGCTTCGTATCTGACATCCCGCTCATTTCATGTCAGTCTCGACGGTGAAAAATCCACGATCTGCCAGGCAACAGCAGGAGTTCCCCAGGGCAGCATCCTTGGCCCGATCCTGTTCAACATCTACATCAACGACATGCCACGAGCTGGAGAGGCTCGTATAGGATGTTATGCGGACGACACCATCATCTTCGCGTCATCGATGAACAGAGATCGGGCCATAAGTCATGTCCAGGCTGCCCTGGATGACATAGAGCCCTGGCTGGCAAAATGGCGGATTAAGGCCAATGCTTCAAAGACAGAAGCCATCGTCTTTGACCGCAAGCGCCTTAACCCCACGACTACACTACAGTTCTGTGGTCAGCCTATAGAATTTAAAGATAAGGTAAAGTACCTGGGTGTAATAATGGATAGGACCCTGAGCTGGAAACACCACATCCATACTCAGCTTGCCAAGGCCAACTCTCGGCTAAGGCAGATGTTTCCACTATTTCACCGCCATAGTTCATTTCGTACACGTAATGGAGTTATCATTTTTAAATCACTCATTCGTCCCATCCTCACCTACGCATCATCCGTCTGGGGTACAGCCTCGGGCTGTCACCTCAGAAAACTTCAGTGCTTCCAGAACAGGGTCCTCCGCATCATATTAAATGCACCCAGGTACACACACAATGAACAAATACACAAGGAGCTTAAAATTGACACTTTTACACAACACATACACAAACTGGCCACAGAGCTGTACAAGAAGATCCCGACGAGCGAAAACCCCCTGGTTCGTGAGCTGGGGGATTATGATGAAATGCTGGTGTGGAGGCGAATACGACCCAAAGCGCTTCTCCTCCCTCCTGTAACATGACCAAGGTGACACTGCCTGAGGGGGCAGTTTGTACATTTTTATATATAATCATTAGCTTACACTTATATACTCACTACTATATTTTATTTGTTTGTATATATTTATGACAGTGCAACTTCCGGCCTTAAAAATTATTTAACCACGAGCTTTATACCCAATATTAACCTGAGTTATTCCTATATTTATCCTTTATATATCTAGTACCATATTTTATGATGTTGCAGATGCAGCAAAGAATGTTCTGTTTAATGTTCGTATGTATCAGTGTAAATGGATGTATGAATGAATAAAAAAACCTAATAAAAACCAAATAAAATAAAAAAATTAAAAAATTGTATGAATGGATACATACGCACAGGTATTTTATGTTTGCTATGTTCTAGCTAACCTGGGCCGCCTGGCCTTTTAAGGGGGGGGCTGCCTGGGGTGGGGCCGCTGCTGGGGCTGCTTCTGCTGCTCTGGTGTTTGCCATTCAATCCATGATAACTGAACAACGACCTATAAATTTTATAACTGACTAGATAATATATATATTAATTCCACAACACCAGACATCCATCCACATCCTAGGGAGGCCCGGAGAAATGCTAGTAAGTAGCATATCGCCTCTTGTCGAATTCCAGCTGCAGTAATAGGCCTCTGGCACGAGCCTAAAAACTCAGTAAGCCTACCAATAGGACCTCTGGCGAGGATAACACCCGCAAGTCCGCTCACTACCACTCCTCCTTCCAAGGGGGGCCTGAGAGGTTATACCTTTACCAGGCTCTCTAAAGAAGGAGAGGTAAAACTGCAGCTGGGTGCGGCTTGGGAGCTGATATGCGAAAACTGCATTCTCCAGACTGGAAACTGAAAGCCAGGCTGCTCACGATGCCAGCAATGGTGTCTGAGGGGTCGGGTGGAGGTTCCAGTGGCTACAACCTCCTTACCACTTTGTGGCCGCAGCATTAATACTGCTGCGGGTGTGAGGAGGTGGAGGAGGGGATCCCCGATGGCCAAGCACCACACTACTCAATATCATCCACGAAATCATACTACCATGTTCATTCATTTCACCAAGCCCATCAAATATGCCAAGGTAAGTGCAGAGGCCTTTCAGGCCTCAGCACATTGACCTGCGATACCAAGAATTGAAATTTATTAGGGGTGCAGGCCCCCTAATATTTAAGCGTTTAGCGCGCCTGTCATTCGGACTGCAGTTTCCGCAGCGTACACATCGCTCCAGCGCCTCCCCACTCCTGCGCCCTCCGCGCACTTCCGAGCAACACCAAAGAAACTATGAACACCTGTAGACTCAAAAAAACATTTAAGTATGTTGATTAACTATCGTTATTGTTCACAGTAGGTTCCGAATAATTTATATTAAATTCAAACAGCACACAACACATCACGAGTTCAAACACAACATAACTTCAGATATTTTTTATATGTTTATATATATTTTTATATATTATACTCACATATCCTTTAACTAAATATTTTATTATATAATTTATTTTATATTACATATTCAAAAAATTCTAAAACGAAATAACAATTATTATTATTATTATTATTATTTGCTGCCAACTTAGAAACAACAACTGAACAAATAAACAAAATATTTATTTATTAACATAACTTTGCAAGCCTTGCCTCCTCGACCATGATCCAGACAAACCGCAATATTTCGGATTAGAATCCGTTTTAACAAAACCAAAACCGCAACGAAGTACTCCGGTCTTCGCGGCGGTTCTTAACAAGTCCTGAATTTTAAAATTCCGGAACCATTCCTCTTCTTTCCCTGCACAGGCAGGGAAGGAGAGGAAACAGTTATGGGTACCAGGCCCCCTGGTGCTACACAGGAGGCCTTAGAACCAAACAGACTGCTGGACTTGCCGCAGTATATCGTCATGATCAACAGACAGGCGGGATGGGCTAGCTGTCCCCAAGCTGGGTGCTAGAAATGCTATACGAATAGGAGGACAAGAGCTCTCACGAGGGCTTGCACCTCCTCTCCGCTGAGGGAGTAGCGTCCCGGTGGTGCAAAATGGTGGCATTGGGGTCGCCATTGCTGCAAGACTCCTGAGGACGTCCGCTGCCGAGGCGCAGCGGCTAGGGACGATCTACGCCACAGACGTGTGACCTTCCAGTAGAAGCGAGACTGATCGAGTCGGTTGCAAGTGTATTTCAACAGTGGTAAGTCAGACGGCTAAAAGAGTTTGAGTAGAACTCCCCTATTTAAGCGCTTTTCAGTCACGTCCCTCATGCGCGGATGTAATCGATTTGTATATTGTTATTAAAACAATAAAATGTTTTGCACTTGAACAACAACTTGAACTGCATGTTAGTGATTCGTTATTTGGTGAAACGAACCCATCACGAAATTGACTAAACCTAATATTGGTGGAGGCGCCTCACGTGTCCACCTCTTTGCTTAGAGTGCATAGATTCAGCTACGCGTTTTTAACCATGACGAATTATTAATTCGTCCATAGAACACATTATGCATACTTTGTATGACGTAATAACACACTGCATGGAACTTTTAAGGAATAAATAACACGTAAATTAATGCATTGTTATGTGAGAGAGTGCAATTCACTAACATTTAAAACTGACTGTGCGTAGTTTGAATGGTTAGATACGAGAGTTTCACTCGATTAGGCCTACAGGTTTTTAGGAATATATATGAGTGCCGAAAAAGAAAAAAAACACTCCCATCATCCACGAAAAAGATTAAAAAAAAAACATTTATAGTTTTGTGCGAAGCCAGTACTAATATTGTGAATAGGCAAAATAATCCGGCAGATAGGTTTCAGTTACTGATACAAAGGGCAGATGAATTATTGCAGGACAACTCTAACCCCTTGGCAGAGTTATAGACCCAATCTACCAGAGTAAGGAGGGTTCTCTTAAAAAAAATAATACAGAAAGGTTTAGCTGACACAGATAATCTACAAGAGCGGCAATCTGTTAATGCATAGTATGTGCAATATTAAGAAACACCAGTTCAAGTTAATACTCGTCGAAGCAATTTGACGGTGTATGAGTACTACAATATGGTCACACCTCAGAAGTATGAAGTTATTCTATTAGAGCAACATACTAAAATGGCGAAAATACACCAATTCAAGGTAATTTTTGCAGATGCGGTAAAAATTCCTACATTTTCAGGTACCACTGAGCAGGATTTAGACGAATTTTTTTATATGTTCAAAACAGATAGTGATCTTAACGAATGGAACGAGGAAGAGAGATTTAGACGAATTAAATTATATTTGCAGGGTGTAGCAAAACGCGTCTACGAAAATACAATTGCAGATAGCGTAGACAATGTTCCAATGTGGCAATCTAGAGAAACTGGGTTAAGAAAGGCATTCAATGCTGTGGATAAGAGAGAAAAAATTAGCGAGATTTTGAACAACAAAATACAGAAATAAGGGGAAAGTTGCCAGTTCCACATAGAAGATTAGTTATATTATAAGCACAAGTGTAATCCACACATGTTAGACACTGGATTCATTGCGTAGGGCTGCAAAATAACACATTATAACAGCTACTAAACCACTTTCAAAGGGCAGAACTAGGCCTAAAGCGTTATAGCGAATGTCTAGAGAAGAGTGTGCTGCAAGCTGAAAAACCGAGGCTTCAATATGAAAATCAAAAAATGAAAGAGGAACTCAGTATGTTAACCATGTCGAAACATGCTGCCACACAAAAACGTACCTTCCAAAATAATCGCCAGGGTAACCAGAAAAAATATCACAAAAACGAATAAATACACATCAAGGCGATCATAGGAGTTATAAAAACATTTGACACTCAGCCAGGAAGGACTCGTGTGGCGCAACATTTGTTAGTACAGCACAACGCCGTGACAACCAGGAAAAAGTTGACCTAGCATTTCGAGTGATTGAATAAGACCAGGCAAGAACAAACAAAATTAAGGTTAGCGATAAGATAAACAAGAGACACTCCAAATGGCGTAACGCGTAAATTAAAGACATAAAAGTAGGTCCACGCAGCGAAATAACCCAATAATGCAAGCTGTGCATGTATACAGCTCGTTACGCGAGTGAATGCGATTTGTTTCCGCATCAGGACTTTGAATTCCAACAATGCTGCGAAGACAGAAGCCATCGTCTTTGACCGCAAGCGCCTTAACCCCACGACTACACTGCAGTTCTGTGGCCAGACTATAGAATTTACAGACAAGGTAAAATACATGGGTGTAATAATGGATAGGACCCTAAGCTGGAAACACCACATCCATACTCAGCTTGCCAAGGCCAACTCTCGGCTAAGGCAGCTGTTTCCACTAATTCACCGCCATAGTTCACTTCGTACACGTAATGGAGTTATCATTTTTAAATCACTCATTCGTCCCATCCTCACCTACGCATCATCCGTCTGGGGTACAGCCTCGGGCTGTCACCTCAGAAAACTTCAGTGCTTCCAGAACAGGGTCCTCCGCATCATAGTAAATGCACCCAGGTACACACGCAATGAACAAATTCACAAGGAGCTTAAAATTGACACTTTTACACAACACATACACAAACTGGCCACAGAGCTGTACAAGAAGATCCCGACGAGCGAAAACCCCTTGGTTCGTGAGCTGGGGGATTATGATGAAAGGATGGTGTGGAGGCGAAGACGACCCAAAGCGGGTTCTCCTCCCTCCTGTAACATGACTAAGGTGACACTGCCTGAGGGGGCAGTTTGTACATTTTTATATATAATCATTAGCTTACACTCATATACTCACAACTATATTTTATTTGTTTATATATATTTATGACAGTGCCACTTCCGGACTTAAAAATTATTTGATCACGAGCTGTATACCCAATAATCTATATTAACCTGTGTTATTCCTATAATTATCCCTTATATATCTAGTGCCATATTTTATGACCTTGCAGATGCTGCAAAGAATGTTTTGTTTTAATGTGCGTATGTATCAGTGTAAATGGATGTATGAATGAATAAAAAAATCCAAATCAAAATAATAAAATCAAAATAAAAAGCCAAATAAAAAAAAAGTAAATTAAAAAAATTGTATGAATGGATACATACGCACAGGTATTTTATGTTTGCTATGTTCTAGCTTACCTGGGCCGCCTGGCCTTTTAAGGGGGGGCTGCCTGGGGTGGGGCCGCTGCTGGGGCTGCTTCTGCTGCTCTGGTGTTTGCCATTCAATCCAAGATAACTG
>NQII01000495.1:0-38343 GCA_002778355.1 Clitarchus hookeri
ACGCCGGTCGATATACTGTAGCTTCCCTCTCTCTCCTCTCTCTCTACTTCAAGGCTGCCAAGGAGTCAAACATTTCTCTACATTCTTTGGGATATTTTATGGTTTCACTACACAATATGTATGATTACTTGATTAAGATAACAAATAATTTGGAAAACAGCATTCGTATTTTTTTGCGTAAATATGAGAACTTCAACTTGAAATATTGATTCGTACAAATTTCAAAAAGTTTCTGTATCAGGAGCGGATCTAGACTTTTGGTTTGGTGGGGGAGAGTCATTTTCACTTTGTGCTGGTGCCAGTCTAGATTTTTTTATTCGTGGAATTTAGGAAAAATGGTTAATTTGGTAATATAAAATTGGTATTTTAAACAATTCTCATGTTGTTTCATTTAAGTTTTAAAACAGTCACAGGGCAGATCATGGTAACGTGAGGGTTTTATTAGGGGCAGAAGGGCATGTCCCGCGTGCCCCTAATATTCCCCCCCCCCTGCAAAGGCCCCTGGTTTGGTTTCAGCTGAAGTGTTTACTGGACTCGCAGCAGTGGCATGTTGCGATTTATTTGAAATCTAACTCTTGGTTCACCTGCGGTATAGTCTATTCGCGGTTTCTTCACACTTTTTGAATCAAATCTTTGAAAAATCACCCCCTGTATGACATACTTAATTGTTTCCAAAATACGGCAACCGTTTTATACTTGTGTTAGCCTAAAATACCATTTTTTAATTAAATTAAACTTTTGCTTACATTAAATAAAAATTATAACAATTTATTTATAATAAATACGAATAAAACAGAGATAGAATAGACGTATTGGTAATGCCTAGTAAGAAATAATTCTTATGCAAAATATTATTACACTGAGTGCGCATGAACGCGGTGCGCTGTCCCTTTTGTGTAATTCTCTACACTCGGTAAGCTCAGTTTGCACGGGGCGGAGGAATATCCTGGTAGTAGAACTTTAGCATGGCTTCAGAAAAATTGGAATTACCCGGAATGGACTATAAAGGTTTTAACTTCTGGCTATTTTGACTTTAAGGGGCCCGTATATCTGGCGCTTAAACTGCGTTGCAGAGTGTTTGATATCCTGTTTTATTGACGAAACTATTAAACATGTTCCAATTATGTTTAGCTACAAAAAGAAAGCATACCCCAGACGAGGACGGAATGGTACTTTAAAGATATCACGCATGCTACAAATATTATTTTGGAGCCCTCCGGCATCGTTAAAAACGGCTTTTTGCGACTGCTGTATCTTCAAACATACTAACGGGACAACGAACGAAATTACGATAGGAGTCTGTATTGAGCTTTGCTCAAACCTTCCGCCAATAAAATAATAGGGTCACCGCATAGTCCCATAGGTACACGCAGCACGACTAGAAGACTGAATGCCATTTCAGAGCCTTGCGCGTAGCGACGTAGGCGCACTTGATGCGTGTGGCAGTGTAGCCCTTATCGCTCCCGTGCTTCTCGGCCTCAAACGTGGGAAACAACTGGATGAGGTAGGCTCCTAAAATTTTATTTCTTAAGTTAAAATATAAATTCCGGTGAACCACATAACGCATTTTCAAAAAATGTACGTTACGACATTCTTATAATGTGGATAATTATTTTGGGCTGTATCCTCACGTATTGATTTTGTTAAATTTTTAAATTTGTACGAAAAAATATTAATTTCAAATTCTTATAGCTTCTTTAATTCATTTTGTACCAGCCATTTTCTTCAATTGTCATACTTTTTCAGACTATTATTTCATTTCACAAAGAAAAAGAAAGCAGGGCCTAAATTCTAAATATGTAGAAAATAGTTTTGGGCTTTTGAACGTCCTTAAGGCAGTCTTTGANGGCTTTTGAACGTCCTTAAGGCAGTCTTTGAAAAAAAAAACGTCTCTACAGGTAACTACATATTATTTAATGTGAACGCCGACTAGCATGTCTGCCGTAAAGTTGTTAGCGACTTAAGAAAAACGTTTCAACATCGTAACGACCTAAGGTCATATTTCATGATAGCATTTTATTGAATTATCTGAAATATATTTGTATAAAGACCACATCAATGCAAATATTTGTAGTCAAATGATTATCGTTTTCGAAATATGTAGCACCCAAAAGTCGACAATTTCGGAACATGGGAGCCCAAGTTTCTATGCTCCTAATTAAATTTGCCAACTAAATCGCATGTCATGTGATCTAGTATATCACTAAATATAAATTTAGTATCAAGCATATTTAACAATCGATACTCGGGTACTGGTATCCTGAATCTATTTTAAAAAAAGGTATTGGTATTTTTGCCAACACAATTCTATACGTCTGAGAGAAAATTACATTAATATCAGATTGGTCGTTTAATATATTTTTTCTGTCATTTTTTCCCTTTGCGCCTTATCGCCGGAGATCAAAGATCCAGATTGTTCAACGCGCGTTGACGTGCGAGAGAATACTCTGTCCTTTACTGCTTCACGCAAGTGGCTAGTCTGCGTTACTATCTGTTAGGTTTGCATAATAATTTGTGACCACGGTTGGTTACCGCGCTTCCGAAGTAAATACTGTACGTTAAATCAGACGAAGCAGATGGGATAAAACCATTTGAATTATTACCATGAGGTGAAATTTTACGGAAGGTCAGTTAAATGAAATAGTACTCTTGTTTTGAATGTTGAAAATATGTTTATATTATAATGCTGCCTATCAGCATATAATAAATTTATAGCTAGCACGTGTATTGAGTAAAACATATTTAGGATTCACTTGCTTCACATTGCAAGTTGTATCTTAAAGACTTTTTGGGTATTGATACCGCACGTGACTTAAGGTAAAAAATTCGTGGATCGGCGGACCTCTTAAAACTACCGATGTAGCTCGTCCACAATACAAATGTTCGTTCTGGTAGGCTATTCACTTTCTGTTCTCTCTGTTGTCGACGTACGTGTGAATCGTGCTTCACGGGGCATTTCAGGTTCCACCTTTCTCGGCGTGGTGACAGCTANTCTGTTGTCGACGTACGTGTGAATCGTGCTTCACGGGGCATTTCAGGTTCCACCTTTCTCGGCGTGGTGACAGCTACAGCCGGCCGCTAGATTATTTAAAACCTGTAACATTTCTTCCCGCAGTCTGTCTTGGTTTGTTTCTTCAACCTGTGTCCCTGTTGCTTGCGCATGCGCACTGGGTTGGTCCGGGACCTAGCAGTACATGTGCGGCCAACTGGAATCCAAGGACCACTGCCAGACGACACGCGAATGCTCCTTTGAGGCATGTTCTATTTCGCAGCTGACCTGTGTGCTGCTCATGAGTCATTCACGCAGGGGGAATTTTTATTTGTATCAGATGTACCAGAGGATTTTATACGATATTATTGGCTGAGCCGTGCCATGCCCACTGCGTTCTATTTTCTATATTTTTCCTTGTGTGAACATGATTCTATCGATCATTCTAATTGTAAATGCTTAGCTAATATTTGCTGTCTTCGGAGAACTGCGTGACACACTGCCTGCCATTTTATTTTTTGTGTACTCCAAGGTCGTTAATATCTAGTAGGTCTTACTCCAGAAAATGTGAAACAGAGGGAAAATGAGAGGCATGGAAAGGCAAGAGTTCTATTTAGATAGAATTTCTGATAAATAATATATGTGTGTATATATATATATACATATATGAATGCACTGCAAAATTTGTTGAGGCAATTATAATATTGCATTAAAAACAACAATTTTTCAGACGTTAGCATTAAAAAAAATGTGTTCACGAATATGGAAATGCAAAGTCTTGTGTTTGGTTGGAAACTCAGTTTATAACCNTTAGCATTAAAAAAAATGTGTTCACGAATATGGAAATGCAAAGTCTTGTGTTTGGTTGGAAACTCAGTTTATAACCATGCTTGTTCCTTCGGCATTTTATACCAATATTCTGAAGTAAGTGGTAGATAACAAACTACACAATACTATGTTTTTGCTCTGCTTTAGTAATTTCGATGTGCACAAATTTTATTGGATTTTTTAAATTGTCAAGTGTTTTGTTTTATACTACCAAATTTTTTTCAATACTACTGCTATCTATCGGTTCATTTTCAAACTACATTGTTGATGCATTTTGAGTAAAATAAATATTTTGATTCAGCATACTTCAACCATCGATGACTGTTAAACCAACATACGTTGATAATCCTAGAAATATTGGTATAAAATATGTGAAATAGTGGACATCTGGGAATTATCGGCGAAGTCTGCTTTTTCTGCAAGCCAAAATTTCGACATGAGCGTAAATTTTCGGCATGGCTCATACGGAAAACGACTATGGTTTCCGATTGGGCATTATAGCTTTCCACTATGTCTATTCGGTGTGATAAACGTAAAATTTGCTATCTCATCACAAAATATTAATACTTTTCAAATGAAAAATTTCAAGCTCATGCTATAATCTTTCAATTTATATTTTACAACTGTAAGCACAACAACCAAATCCACACTAAAACAATTAAATATTACAATATTTATTTCTGATAAATAAATATATTTAACAGTGATTTAGACATTTCTCTTTTCTTGAATCATGTCTTCGAACCATCATATTCTGCAGTTCGTAATAAAGTTCATCTCGATTCCAGTCATGCACTGAACTTGAATGGTGCAAGGTCCCTAAGTAGTCCTATTAAGGCTGAAGCACTGTAGTATGATCTCCTCTGCTATAGTGCTAAATTCTTGTTTTACAATTGGGATGACCTCAAGCCATTAAGTGAAATAAACCTGAACTACAATGAGGTGTCGACCCCCTTAATGGCAGAGGACCTAGAAAGTTTACTGTCATCCTTTCAGATGGGGTTGCCATAGTGTATGTCTGGAGTGACCTCATGTCCTAGTCCTCGATCCCTGCTTCTACTATGGTGTAACATCCGAAACCAGGTCTCAACATTCTTCCGACAATGAAATCAGTAGAATCTCTGTTGAACTTTGTCGAAGGTCTTATAAATGCCATATAAACTGCCAACCACAGAGTTATGATGATAATTTGGAAGGATGGAATAAGTGTTTGTTTGTTTCCCACCACTACTTTCAGAATTCCCCAGGGCGAGGGAATTTTACTGTTCCCAATATGTTTGACTATAGCACCAAGACTGGATATCTCCCCCTATTATTATATGGTCTACTTTACCAACTCCAGTATGGAATGCAAAGAGAAGTCGTTTTGCTGGTCTTTACTGGTGCTCTCGTTACTCCAAGTAAATGACACAGAATCTGCAGTAAAGTATGTAATGGTAATCCTTTGTGCCATCAGTAATCCAACACTGATTTTCTCTGTATGTTAACAGTCATGGCAGGATGCCACACACACAGCTTTCTATCTACATTACTGTGAACATACCTGAGTCTGTGCAGTACTTCGAAGACATATTCCTGAAGGTGCTTTATCCAGAAACTTATTTGTCCTTCGGGGTTGCTTAAAGTACAAGGCCATCCATCATAATGAGGCATGATTGGCTGTTAGAACACATAGTGGCGGGAATGAGAAAGTGGTATTATAATAAGCATACAGACCGAGGAAACTCCGCACTTATTGCTTGAGACCAATCTCTTAATTTATTTTGTCTTCTCAGAATCAGTTTCTATTCCACTGGCCATCATAACATGCACGAAAAAAATAAGGTTCGTTTTAAGATAATAGTATTTCTTAGGAACCAGATTCAATTTACTTGTAGCCACCTTCTGAAACAGCCTTAATACGTAATATGTTTTCTTTGACGACAATTACAGTCTGTAAACTTGACAGACACCTAAGAGATTGAACAGTTGTTTATGTTTTCCACTAAAGACTGTAGTGTATTGATTTTCATATACTGTGAATTCCATAGCTGTATACATTTTGTAGCACTATAAATCAATTAAGAAATTTTAATTTAATATTTGATATAAGAGTTTTATTTTTTAACGAACATCTCCATGTCTAGGCAGTAGTAACAATATGTTCAGGAATACTAAGCGCCGATATATTGACCAGCACTCCTTAAAAAACTACATACAATAATAATACTCATAAGTCTAATTTCATCTGACCACCATAGAGGCCAGTGGGCCAAGATTGTAATAATAATAAGACTGTATTTGTTTAACCCAGACCATGTCTCTAGCAAAAGTCCTCGCATTTCACCAACGACCACACCAGATTATGAAGATGCTCAGTACTTACTGAAACTTCAAACTCCACACCCACATATTTCAGAAGAGAATCAAAATTTTATTTTTTATTAGGAGTTTAACTGGACTTTATCCATTTCCTACAAAAACTAGGAAATAGAAAAAAAATAATACAGATTTCGGCAGTTGTCGCCTTGCGATCTGAGGTGCATCCGTATTTGTGACTACAGTTATAATAATAAGTACTAACATATTTTACTATTAATGTTGAGGAGCGGGTAACACAAAAATCACACAATAAGACAGCAGAGTGCCTTGGTAAGAGGGTACATATGATGGTTGCTAACTTATTTTCATGGAAACACTAGATACGACATGCCAACTGATGTGATTATACCAAAGAACGAGGTTGTTAGCATTTAATTCGTTAAAGTGTACATTTGCCACACGAAAACTTCTGTTATTCGCATCGCCATTCTCTCATGTAAAATATTGTATGTTATACTGCGTACAATAACTGAATACTTAATTTGTACCGATCTAGCTATGAAAATTAAAATTAATGATAGTGCCTGTTGCGATGTATTAAGGAAATTATTTACAGTGTAAATCTAAAAATGCAGCATGATCAAAAAAATAATCGAACAGTTAATTTACTTCTTTGATGATGAATCATACCGTACACAAAAAGTTTAAATTTTATTGTTTCTTTTATGCTCTACTTCTTGGATTCATTTTCTGCTGTCAGAACTTGGTATTTCCATCTTACCTATACAAATATGTCAACAGACATTCTGCAAGTACAAAAGTGGGCACGTTAAACTTTTCGTGTAGTTTCTGGTGTTTGATCCCGGGAATACTTACTACTACTTTCAAAAGTATATGACAATATCATTGTTACATTGCAAGTGATTATGCTTGAGGTCTGTGATGTGCTTGAAGAAAGCGAACTGCATGAAGACTACTGACTGCCATGAAGAACTACAGAATCCTCGACGAGTGTAGCATGCAAGTGTAGTATGCTAAATGAATAAAGTTGTAGACAGAAGCGAGATGAAAATGCCATATTTAGTGGCAATAGAGAGTTTCTGGAGTCTTTTCGGATGATTTTCTTTATAAAGCTGGCAGATAGAATTTGAGGGGTTGTGCGCCATGGTATTGATACCACTGAACACGTAGTTTGCGATTTAACCGGAAAAAGTAGATCATAGAGATTTGCAACTAGGGGGCCTTCTTTGCTAATTACGACGTCCTGCTTTATCCGATGGAATCCACAATCAATTTAACCTCACAGTGTAAGTGTTGCATGCAATCAAAGGGTGCCAACCTCTATTATTTACATGATGGGGTGTGTACGACGTACAATACCTTGCTTTTATCCAAGTTACCAATTTGTGTTCCTATAACGCAAGTACTTTGCATAATATCCCACGCAATATGCTTGTCGCCCTCCGCCTTTAAAGGCTTCTACAGCCTATATTATTTGAGATGGACCATGGGTGTCCTATATCAATCTTGCTCTTTTCTAGTCACGAATCACGTGCCAGAGTTTGTACACACAATGCTTTTAGGAAACGTGTAAAAACTCGGACCAATTAGGCGATTATGTACAACACCGCACCACACTTCTACAGACCATGGTCTCTGTTTTCCACTTCTCTCAGCCAGTGTGGGTTGTCAGCTGACTAGTAGTGCATGTTTCGAAGGCTAATCTGCCCATGGTTTGTAAATGACGCTTCATCGGTAAACAAAATTTTGGACAGGAACGTGTCATGGGTTTGTAGTTTTCGTAGACAACCATTTAGAGAACTGTACCCGATGCCGAAGTCATTTCCATGTAGCTGTTGATGAAGTTAAATGTGGGAAGGATGAAATTTGTTGCTATTTAATATTCGCAGAACACTCCGTTGACTGATCCCACTCTCACGTTCAAGCCACCCCGTGCTGACTTGTGGATTGTGTGCCACCGCAGCTAAGATGTTAATTGCATTTCCCTCGTCAGTTTCTGTTTTTCGTAGTTGGCTTCTTTTCTTTTCCACGCTTCCGGTTTCTTGAAATGTTTTTATTATGTTCGCAAAGACAAATCGTGCCAGTGAGGCACGATCAGGATATCTCTCAGCATACAATCGCACTGCTGCTCTAACACTGCGGTGACATTTGCCATAAATGAAAACCATATCTACTCTTTTGACTGTCGTGTACATTCTGCCAGTTCGAATAACGTCACGAAGAAGTTATCTGATCGCTATAACATCACACCACAGACTAATGGCCCGTTGTTCCGTGCGGCAGCGCAGTTTGCTTCGTCATTGACCTTAATCGATCTTGAATGACCGGTAAATGCCAACGTATTTATTACATCTTCATACGCACTGTCAAAGGGTGCTAATAACAATTATCATTCCATTTAAATTAACGAAGTTGACCTTTGTATCTTCTTTACCCTTCCACGTACGGAGAAATTATCACTACCAAGTTATTGGCACCTTGGACTCAAGTAACTTTTGTCTGAAACATTTTCTTCTACCACTGAAATAGGCGGTGTTATTCAGGTGGACTGCCTTAGGTACCTCATCCTGTAACTATGTATATTTATATAATCAAATATGGCGTCGAGGATGCGCGAGTGCTCAGCAGTTTTGACGTTGTATTCGAATAAGTTTTGAAAATATGAGTTTGAACATATGCAACTTGCCTTATTTCCTTTTGCAAATTATAAATGCGTATAGGCGTATATGCTTATAAAATCCCACATGTAGTCGGGTGCACCAGTTATTAATGTCCCTGAGGTCATATTCGAATAAATATTGAAGATACGTGACCGGTGATTATGTAACATGCCATAACTACTTTATAATATTCTTAGTGCGTATCTATGGGTTTAAAATCCAATACGACATTGAGGCGTGACGAGCATTTAATGGTTTTGACCTCAAATTCAAATACTTTAATTAAAATGTAACGAAATACATAACTGTTATTTATGAACACATCCTATTAGCTCCTCAGCTGCTCCTTAGGCGATCATCAGCATTTAAACTTTTCACTTAGCCACACTTAGTAGCAAGCATTTTTCGGTTTCAAATATGTGTATATTTAAAGCTTAGTATCATCGGCGGTGCATTTTTAGGATGGTTCATCATAGTGAATGCATAGGTACACTCTCAGGGAAAAAATTAATTTAAAAAAAACTTCTGCGTTTTGGGGGGATATTCGAGAAACATTCTGAGATTTTGAGAGAATTTGGGGAAATTTTAAGAGAATCTCGGAACATTTTGAACCAAAAACAATATGTTGGTCGACTGATGTCACCCAGAAGGTCAAGGTCAAGGTCAAGGACTGTGATATCATAGTCACTGCTGTGGAGGAGGCTGTACGGTCCGTTACGGCCATGCGGACAAGATGGCGATCATCCCGTGCTGTGGTCACATTGCGTGGTCCAGTACTCGCTTGTCGCTGCGTACGACCCTCTTATATCCGCTGGTACCACACACGCATCACTGTCGTAGCAGAATGCCCTGTACGAGCCGAAATGTAACGGTATGACAAACCCGTTCCCCGGAGACCGATCATACTGCTCCTTTCGAACTCACTCACATGCTGATGGCGTCCTTTGACGTCGACGAGGCATACTGACACTTGCTTTCACTTCGTTTGACGGCTCTTCTCTGACTGAGATAGTCGTAACACGNTCGCTATAACATCACATCACAGACTAATGGCCCGTTGTTCCGTGCGGCAGCGCAGTTTGCTTCGTCATTGACCTTCATCGATCTTGAATGACCGGTAAATGCCAACGTATTTACTACATCTTCATACGCACTGTCAAAGGGTGCTAATAACAATTATCATTCCATTTAAATTAACGAAGTTGACCTTTGTATCTTCTTTACCCTTCCACGTACGGAGAAATTATCACTACCAAGTTATTGGCACCTTGGACCCAAGTAACTTTTGTCTGAAACATTTTCTTCTACCACTGAAATAGGCGGTGTTATTCAGGTGGACTGCCTTAGGTACCTCATCCTGTAACTATGTATATTTATATAATAAAATATGGCGTCGAGGATGCGCGAGTGCTCAGCAGTTTTGACGTTGTATTCGAATAAGTTTTGAAAATATGAGTTTGAACATATGCAACTTGCCTTATTTACTTTTGCAAATTATAAATGCGTATAGGCGTATATGCTTATAAAATCCCACATGTAGTCGGGTGCACCAGTTATTAATGTCCCTGAGGTCATATTCGAATAAATATTGAAGATACGTGACCGGTGATTATGTAACATGCCATAACTACTTTATAATATTCTTAGTGCGTATCTATGGGTTTAAAATCCAATACGACATTGAGGCGTGACGAGCATTTAATGGTTTTGACCTCAAATTCAAATACTTTAATTAAAATGTAACGAAATACATAACTGTTATTTATGAACACATCCTATTAGCTCCTCAGCTGCTCCTTAGGCGATCATCAGCATTTAAACTTTTCACTTAGCCACACTTAGTAGCAAGCATTTTTCGGTTTCAAATATGTGTATATTTAAAGCTTAGTATCATCGGCGGTGCATTTTTAGGATGGTTCATCATAGTGAATGCATAGGTACACTCTCAGGAAAAAAATTAATTTAAAAAAAACTTCTGCGTTTTGGGGGGATATTCGAGAAACATTCTGAGATTTTGAGAGAATTTGGGGAAATTTTAAGAGAATCTCGGAACATTTTGAACCAAAAACAATATGGTGGTCGACTGATGTCACCCAGAAGGTCAAGGTCAATGAAATACCTGTGATATCATAGTCACTGCTGTGGAGGAGGCTGTACGGTCCGTTACGGCCATGCGGACAAGATGGCGGTCATCCCGTGCTGTGGTCACATTGCGTGGTCCAGTACTCGCTTGTCGCTGCGTACGACCCTCTTCTATCCGCTGGTACCACACACGCATCACTGTCGTAGCAGAATGCCCTGTACGAGCCGAAATGTAACGGTATGACAAACCCGTTCCCCGGAGACCGATCATACTGCTCCTTTCGAACTCACTCACATGCTGATGGCGTCCTTAGACGTCGACGAGGCATACTGACACTTGCTTTCACTTCGTTTGACGGCTCTTCTCTGACTGAGATAGTCGTAACACGGACCTTTCCGGTAACACAAGACAGAGCGCTGCTGGACCTACATATACGCCATCTCTCTGCAATCGTAATCACTTATTGCTGGTACACTTTTCTACACATCCTCCGAGTTTGGATTCATTCGGGCCATTCTTTCTGGGTGTTGAAATTTTCACAAACAATAGTGTATTTCTTACTAGGCATTACCAACACAAATTATTTCTCTCTGTTTTTTATTCATATTAATTATAGGTACATTAAATATTATAATTTATAAATAAAATTAGAGTAAGATACCAATTTAACCGAAATATGGTATTTTAATTTTAACACAAGTATAAAACGCTTGTGATTTATTGCATATTTATGAAACAACCAAACACATCATACATGGTGTTATTTTTCAAAGGTTCGATTTAAAAAAATCCGAAGAAACCACGAATAGACTGTAGTCTAACATTTTGATGGTAGCATTTACTAACACGTAACATTTTGAGTCCAGTCATTTTGAAATCATGCTTGTGAGTCACTTAAATCGTATAGTTTTAGATAACAGTCTCTAACACTATTTGTGTGCAAAATTCGGTGAGAATGTGTTGATTGTTCCCAGAGATAAAGTATAATAGCCCCATTTTCTCACGTGGGGCTGTCTTCGTAAATAGCGGACAAATAATATATATATNCCAGAGATAAAGTATAATAGCCCCATTTTCTCACGTGGGGCTGTCTTCGTAAATAGCGGACAAATAATATATATATATATATGTGTCATAGATACTGCTAGCATAAAAATTTTGCGTGAAATTATTTGGAATATTCGCATACGCGTCTNATATATATATGTGTCATAGATACTGCTAGCATAAAAATTTTGCGTGAAATTATTTGGAATATTCGCATACGCGTCTAAATTATTTGCATGACTGTTATATTAATATAATCAGACTACTTCCTCAGTTCATAGAAATTTCGATGGACTATAAAAGTATAACTTGTAGACTGAAATTGGTGGGATCAGTTAATTGTTTCCCGAGATATAATACAGAATGTATTTTCATGTTGCGCTATTATACAAAATGGCGAAGAAAAGATGCTCTGTTTTGACACACATAATTATTGTAATATATCATGCCAGCATACCAAGTTAAGTTTAAACTTGTTGAAGTATTTTGTTGATATGGAATACTAAGCAAAATTCTTTATATGGCTGCCAGTTTGAAATAAGTGTCTGTAAAAAATAAACCAATAATTTTGACGGCCTATCTTATTGTTGATTGTTTGCGGAATTTGGTAGGAACAGAGATATAGTTTCCTGAGATATGACAAATAATTAATGATTTTATTTTTCGCTANGTTTGCGGAATTTGGTAGGAACAGAGATATAGTTTCCTGAGATATGACAAATAATTAATGATTTTATTTTTCGCTATCTTACAAAATGGCCAAAAAGGGGCTGTTTGTGGACGCATGTGATTGTTGTAATAGGTACTGCCAACATACAAATTTAAGTTTAAATTGGTTTGTATCGGTTTGTAGATACAGCATACTAATCTTTAATGTTAATATGGCTACAATTTAGAAAACGTCTTACTTGTTTCAACATACTAATTTACATAGCCTGCTGTAGTACTTCTTGCAAGCCAAATTTTACATGACATACTTTATTATCACGTACATGCCACATTTTTTTGGAATCGATTGTGTAATATCCAGGTATGATATGGAAGCTTTTTTCCCCCATATAGTACTATCTTTCAGAATGTCGGACCAACTTAAAATTCCTCTTTAATTTTAATGCTTACATGATGCACCGTGATATAACATCCATGAAGTGACGCAATGCAAGATGGCGGACGGCGCCTGAAACCTGTTCCTCAGTGCCCTTGGGCTGCAATAAACGTTTCCTGTCTCCTTGCTATTTCTATCATCTTGGAATATCAAAGATTCGGCTGTTTAAAATTTGTCATTGGTAACACCTATATTCCAACAAAAGGTGCCCATTTTAATTGATGCAATGAGGATATAAACTAAGAATATTTATTAAATACCGTTTATTTTATAGTTAACACTTTTTTTTGTTACTAACATAACTTAAGTCACTTTTGAGAAATTATAAATTGTAGAGACTATCAATTAGAAAAGATTTGCAATCTGCATCAACAGGGGTCTAAAAATCCTGCAAAATAGTAAATAACATTGTTCTAAGTGTAAGGGAGGCATGACCTGTCACCACTTCTGGCACTCTTCCTCTTAACTGCCCCTATGACGTCATCAATCGCGTGTTTCGTATTTCATGTAGCAGCTCCTATATTTAAGTGAACTAAACAAATTTATGAAACACGAGATAGTGGGAAGCTGCTTATACCAACCAGCCAGTTATGACAACAGTAAGTTTTTAATGCATTTACGAATGATTAGTTCAACACTAACTATCAATTCAAATGCAAAAAAATTAAAAATTTAGAATTAAATAAATATGTTTTATATATTAAGTAACGTCCTGGTGTAAACATTTCATAAGCCCCTGTAGACCTGCATACTGGCTGAAGTAGAAAAAAATGTGTACCAGCTGTAGCTGTTGATCGACAATAGACGAACGCAGTCTGACTTACCAACAGGAGTTGGCAAACAATATTTGACCCGCTCCGCTTCTTACCAGGAAGTCGCCTTGCCCGTAGTTATTGAGCAAGAAATCCAAACTTAATATAACTGTCTCATGCTATTTTTAGAATTTCAGTTATTATTAGGCTGATATGCTGGAAGAAGGTTTTGAGTACTTATGTACATTATTGCGCTGTAATAAAATACATTATGCTAGCATGTGTGGTAATGAGGGTAATATGCTTATGAAAATAATATTTACACTAAATTCGTAGGTTTCCACACGCAGTGAGTGTGGTNTGGTAATGAGGGTAATATGCTTATGAAAATAATATTTACACTAAATTCGTAGGTTTCCACACGCAGTGAGTGTGGTTTACAGAAAAATAGTTATCGGAAAACTTTAAAGTTTTTATTCGGATGAAATAACTTTAAAAAAATGTTTCGAAGATATGTAAGTAGTTTTTAGAATCAACACCAAACCTTTTTAGATAGGCAGTTTTAAATCCCCGCACGGTGCGGAAGTGAACCCAGAATTCTTAGTAATTCACTTTAAACTANTTTTTAGATAGGCAGTTTTAAATCCCCGCACGGTGCGGAAGTGAACCCAGAATTCTTAGTAATTCACTTTAAACTAAACATTTTCGCAATTTTCTGTAATGAAGTCAACCACTTGTTTAAAGTTTGTAATACAAGGAGAACATTAAATTCCATTAATGAGAATGCCTACAGCGAAATTGTAGAATTAAAATAACTTTATAATGACTAGTATATCATAGAGGAGTACACTCACTTTGTTAATAATTGGTATTGACGAGTTTCTTTTGCTTTGGAACAAAATAAAAGCCGCACGGAACAAAATATATTTGAAAATGTTACAAATTCTCCTTCTATGCTCCTTGTTCAGTAACATCAAGAACGATATCATCTGCTGCACATAAACTACTGGAAACAAGAGAAAGAAACACGAAAAGGCGAAAAATTCAATGAAGACGATTACCTTGAAATGGCTTGTTACATATGTCTGCTCACCTCATTGCAGACACCCAAAGGCATTTTTAATAAGTATAACAGTATATGCTATTTACCTCGTGGCTTTTACTACTTTAGGTATAGGCTGGATGAGCTTAAACTATTACTACTTTAACAGGCATATGGAAAAACTGTTCGTGTCCAGTACTGTCGGCTTGAACGGCGTGAGGAACATAGATGACTTCTGGAAATTCGCTGAAGGTCCAATGTTAGACTCCCTCTTCCCACATCCTGATGAAACGGATNGAACATAGATGACTTCTGGAAATTCGCTGAAGGTCCAATGTTAGACTCCCTCTTCCCACATCCTGATGAAACGGACACGACTCTTATCGTCATCGGAGGACCAACCCTAAGGCAAGTGAAGGTTCGGAATAACTCGTGTGAGGTGCGTAACGAATTTATGCAATTGCGCACCTCATGCTACGACCACTACACAGCCTTGGCAGAGGACCGGGAGCCTTTCGGCTTGGGAACACCACCACCTTGGGTGTACTCAAACAGGGGTGGTGGCAGTTACNGGCAGAGGACCGGGAGCCTTTCGGCTTGGGAACACCACCACCTTGGGTGTACTCAAACAGGGGTGGTGGCAGTTACCAAGGCCTGGTCACAACATACGGTGGAGGAGGGTATCACTGTGACCTGCCCCATAACAAGACTGAGGCTCTACGTGCAATCAGGGACCTCCAGGAGAATAAATGGTTGACGCAAGGGACGAGAGCAGTGTTCGTTGACTTGGTCACGTACAGCGCCAATATAGACAAGATATGCATCGCCAAGCTGCTCGTCGAGTTTCCCCCGACAGGCGGTGCTCTACCTTCGTATTTCTTCGATGTTGTGAGGCCTGTGATGTTCTCAAGTTGTGTGGACTGTTACATTATCGCCTGCGAAATCATCAGTTTCATTTTTGGCATCTACTATCTTGTATTAGAAGCATTCAGAATTCTATACTTTCGAATTACATACTTCTTTAAGTTCTGGAACTTATTCGAATTGGCTGTTATAGGTTCTGCTATCACGACGTTGTCATGTAGTTTTCAACTGTTTGTGTTTATGCACTGGATACTCGATGACCTCCCATGGGATGTCAGTGTAGGAGACTTTGACAAATTAACAACCACAAGTGCATGCATCAAAAAAACACTGTCCATAGCCCTATTCCTCTCGTGGTGGAAAGTACTTTTCATCGTATGTGTAGGAAGCAGCACACTGGCGAAACTCAGGGCCTCGGTAGAATACTGCACAATGAATTCCCTCGGTTTCTTCTTAGCATTCGTGTTGTTTCTTTTTGCATGCGCCCACCTCACCCATCATATACTGGGTCCGCACCTTCGAGAATACTGCACACTTAACGCCTCCATGGCTTCGCTTCTCAGAGCCCTTCTGTGGGACTTTGACCAGGAGGAAATTCGGAGGGCACGACCTTTCATTGGACCCATTATACTGTTCATCTACCACTCGCTTGTCATAACCATTTTGTGGAGCATTCCATTGGCCATTTTCTTAACGTCACACAAAGAAGTTATGTCGGCGATATATAGGAGGTGCAATCTGTGGGACCAGTTGAAGGAGATGGTGTGGAGAACGTGGAGACACCGGCAAGGAACTATCATGGGCCAAGAGAAACTGCGCCTTGCACTCGCGCGCGAAGGCCTTACCTCAGAAGGTACTAACATAGTGTTATCTAGGTTCGACGTACGGCCAGAACAAGAGGTGAGTTTTTACCACCTGCAGAACATGCTAGGCTACTTGCAAGGCGTTGAGATACCACCCGAGGCAGTGTTGCAGAAGTTCAGCGAGCTGAAACAGCGCATGGATAAAGTAGAACAAACTATGTTTATTATGGCAGAAAAGGTGGCCACAGCTTTGAAAAGTGCTTCTGACCGAGAGTGATGCCATCTTTTGGATTTAAATTGCAACATTGTTCAAACCTATTAAATATTATCTCTAAGAGTAATTGAAAATAACATTGGAAAAGATTTAGTCTTGGCTTTTTCACTTTATTCTTCCTAGCTTGTTAATTTTCGTACAAATAGTGTTATCGTGACATGTCCTCCGAGAATCCAACAAAACTTTGAAAATTCTATCGTAAATCATATGTTTCAAGCATCGTAGTATTCCTCTAGTTGTTAATCACGCCTGAAAAGTACTATGTTGTCGCGTCATATGCGCTTTTCTAAACTCCNTCGTAGTATTCCTCTAGTTGTTAATCACGCCTGAAAAGTACTATGTTGTCGCGTCATATGCGCTTTTCTAAACTCCGTTCACACGCACTCCACACAAATATCGATAGGAAGGCTCTCCACACACATTCGGTGATTTTGTAATGCCTACAACGAAAATGATACTGAAAGCATTNTCGTAGTATTCCTCTAGTTGTTAATCACGCCTGAAAAGTACTATGTTGTCGCGTCATATGCGCTTTTCTAAACTCGGTTTACACGCACTCTACACGAATATCGATAGGAAGGCTCTCCACACACATTCGGTGATTTTGTAATGCCTACAACGAAAATGATACTGAAAGCATTNAATATCGATAGGAAGGCTCTCCACACACATTCGGTGATTTTGTAATGCCTACAACGAAAATGATACTGAAAGCATTCGAGGACATTTTAAAATTATTGTCCGCCACTCGAGTTTAGATAACAATGTATAGATATGGCCTACATGAGCATTATTTTCCATTATGTGAGAGTGCAAAAATGTTCAGGTCGTATTTTATGTGTATGTATATATATGTACACGTATATGTTATATATAAAACTATAGCAACAATGACTGTGTTGAGAAATGGTAGAAAAGAACTTACTTGGATGACCTAAAATTGGAAATGTGATCCGCCACAAAGAAATAAATGCCCCGCGAATCTGTAATCATGAAGGTATGCATCACATTCCATAGTTTCGTAATTAATTATCATGCACAAACTAGGCCATATTCATTAATATTTGTTGCTCATTTCGGGATTTAGAACGCAAACACACAAAGCGTAATGTATATGAGGGCTGATTCAGAAGTCTGGCAACTATTATATATATATATATATATATGAGGGCTGATTCAGAAGTCTGGCAACTATTCTTTATCTCCTTAAAATGATCCAACACAGGAAAAGTACTACGTATAGGTGAAAGTGTACGACATGTACGTTTTAAAGGTGACACCACATGAGGTATGGATGCAGGAATGTCCGGCAAAAGGAACAAAGACAAATATGGTGGCTTGAAATCACCGTTAAATTGATTTATTCTCGTACTTCCTTTATACACTCATTTGAATGGGTAAGTATCGTACGTGTACGAGCTGTTTAACATCCTCCAAATTAGTCTCCGAGGTTGTCCACGGTTCGTTGCCAGCGATGAAGCAGACGGGAAATACCATCGGCTGCATGATATCCGTTAATGTGCGCTACCTCTCGTCGAAATGCTGTGATAATGTCTTGTTTGTTGGCAAAACGTTTATCACGCTTTGGGAATAAGATCGTAGTAACATGAACCAAGATCGGGTGAATACGGAGGGTGTGTCAACACCTCCCATCCGCACGCCGTAAACAACATGTAACGCTACTTGCTGTGTGAGGTCTAGCGTTGTCATGTAAGATTATAGCGTTGCCCAACAGTTCAGGACGTTTCTCTCGAACTGCACGACAAAGACGGTACCACAGAAATGACAGGAAGTACTGTGCATTTACAGTACAACTCTCACGACTGGATGACACACTAAAACACTTCGACTGTCATATGCCAAAATTATCACCTCGGAGACTACTTTGAAGGATGCTAAACAGCTTGTACACGTACTAAATTTACCCGTTCAAATGAGTGTATACAGGAAGTACGAGAATAAATTAATTTAAAGGTGATTTCAAGCGGCCATGTTTGTCTTTGTTCCTTTCCCTGACATTCCTGCATTCATACCCCATGTGGTGTCACCTTTAAAACGTACATGTCGTAATTGTACATAGTACATTTCCTGTGTTGGGGCATTTTAGGGAGATAAACAATAGTTGTCATTGCTTCTGAATAAGGCCTCATATAAATGTATATATATATATAATTTTAAAACATTGTCCTAGAATTTCTAAGGTGTTCCTCATACACCAATATCTCCAATAATTATTAATATAGGATGTCCCGGGCAAAAAATTTAATTTTTTTTGGGACGTGAAAAGATAGACTATTGTAAGCAAAAAAGTTAAATGTGTGTATATATATACACATATGTGCGCGCGCGCGCGTGTGTGTGTGTGTGTGTGTGTGTGTGTGTGTGTGTCNGACGTTTCTCTCGAACTGCACGACAAAGACGGTACCACAGAAATGACAGGAAGTACTGTGCATTTACAGTACAACTCTCACGACTGGATGACACACTAAAACACCTCGACTGTCATATGCCAAAATTATCACCTCGGAGACTACTTTGAAGGATGTTAAACAGCTTGTACACGTACTAAATTTACCCGTTCAAATGAGTGTATACAGGAAGTACGAGAATAAATCAATTAAACGGTGATTTCAAGCGGCCATGTTTGTCTTTGTTCCTTTCCCTGACATTCCTGCATTCATACCCCATTTGGTGTCACCTTTAAAACGTACATGTCGTAATTGTACATAGTACATTTCCTGTGTTGGGCCATTTTAGGGAGATAAACAATAGTTGTCATTGCTTCTGAATAAGGCCACATATATATGTATATATATCATATATATGATATATATAATTTTAAAACATTGTCCTAGAATTTCTAAGGTGTTCTTCATACACCAATATCTCCAATAATTATTAATATAAGATGTCCCGGGTAAAAAATTGAATTTTTTTTTGGGACGTGAAAAGATAGACTATTGTAAGCAAAAAAGTTAAATGTGTGTATATATATATGTATATATATGTGTGTATATATACACATATGTGCGTGTGTGTGTGTGTCCTACCCCAAATGGTTTTCGACGTATAACTACATTAATGTACATTTGTTTTGAAACTGGCGCGCATTAGTCCCTCCTCTCCCATAGCATTGTGTTATTTGATTGCCATTTGTCGGTTGCGTGTTGTATCTAGAAGCGATACATTTATCTGTTATGAATATAGAGGTGTTTTATAAACGCTAAAAATGCCATACATTTATTCATAAGAAGAATATTCAGATATGATGTATGTTTATGGTTTCTGCGATGGTGATGCGCCTGCGGCTGCTCAATAAACGTTGCTTTCCTGCATGCCGAGTTCCAGATAGTACAGTGTTTATCAGAATGTACAACACATTACTTGGAAGTGGTAAGCTTCCCAGTTCTCATTTGGCATCAGTAAGATGACGGCTACAAAGTGTGTGGCACGACCAATAAATACATTATTGACATGGCTCAGTATAGCTCTACAACTAGCACGCGTACTTTCAACATGACGAGGCTCCTCATTATTCCACGAGATTTGAAAACTAACATCTCTACCGTATGTATCCTAATCGGTGGATTGATTGTGGTTTTACCATTATCTGGCCACCATGATCTCCAGACCTGACGCTGTTAGACTTTTGTTTTTAGGGTTGGTAGAAGAGTGATGTGTACAAAAGAAGGGTAGCTACATTATATGAACTGCACTGTGAATGCTGTCGGCCAACTATAGGAACGTGTAGACACACTCAAGCAAGCAAAAAAGCGAGGTATTGCGGTGNGCCAACTATAGGAACGTGTAGACACACTCAAGCAAGCAAAAAAGCGAGGTATTGCGGTGTTAAACCACTCGACTCACATTTGGAGGGACCTGGATTCGATCCGTGATCTGGCCATTCTGATTTCTGTTTTCCAGAGTTTTCATAAATCACCCCAGGCGAATGCTGGGTAGTTCCTTAATACATGCCCTGGCCGATTCATTCCCAATTCCTAAATTAAAAGTGTTCCCCTACTAATGCCTTGTCGCCATTCTGGGCACTCAGAACACCTAATAAATAAATAATAAAATACAGTGTTCTCATGAGAGAAGACATTTTTGAAAATTTGTTATGAACTTTGGAATTGGGCACATATTTGTATGATTTTTTTTTACTTACAGTGACCTATCCTTTCACCCGAGGAATTCTGTGCAGTGTTAAGACAGTTAAAAATGTGTACTCGTAGGTACACATCCCCGCCTTTTTCCCCGCATGCACACACACATACATTTTACTATTGTTAGATTCAGGTAGGGTTTCCGAAATGTTTTTTTAAACAGTGACTTTTATAAACCCGACTTAAAAAAAGTGTAGAACATTTTATAAAAAGATAGGACACGTTAAAACATTAATCATACAAAAAATCGCAACAATGAATTTTAAATAAGCAGGAAAAAATTACTCACATNAGGACACGTTAAAACATTAATCATACAAAAAATCGCAACAATGAATTTTAAATAAGCAGGAAAAAATTACTCACATTGACAAAAATTCTACCTTGCTTGTCATTAATTTTGCAAAACCACGAAGGACGTCAGCTATCACAACCAGATTTATTGGACAGAATACCCATCATACACAGGTGGCACGCATTATTCTTACAGCTATATATGGCGTACAAAGCATGGGAAAATCAGTACTACGTTGCTCCACCACATACGACGCGGCATTGAGAGGAAGAGACTTTGGATTTCTGCCCAAGGTTTCTCCATCCATGCTGCTGCTATGCATGCCCGAAGTTCATCCGTGTGGCTGCGAGTGTTCTGTGGCAGGCCAGTCGTCCCTCCATATTTTTCTATGGGCGAGAAATCCGGCGAACGTGCATGCCAAGGAAACTGCGAGGTATGGTGGTCATCGCGGTCGGACGATGTGTTCCACATGTGGTCACGCATTGTCCTGTTGATAAATGCACCAGGATAGACCTGAATGTAGAGGACAACAGAATGTTTCAACACCCCGCGATGTAATGGCTGCTGGTGNTAAATGCACCAGGATAGACCTGAATGTAGAGGACAACAGAATGTTTCAACACCCCGCGATGTAATGGCTGCTGGTGAGAATACCAGCGATAGGCGCGAGTGGGACTGGCATCTGATGATATCCCGTACCGTAACTCCAGGTGCATAATGCAGGATTCGGCCAGGCGTACCCCACGGTGCCGCCAGACATGGATGTGACCATTGTGGTGCTGCAAGCAGAAGCAGGATTCATCGAAGACGATAGCATACCATTCGTCTCTCCAGGCCCGTCGTTCTACGCACTACTGCAGCCGCAAGTGCTTGCTGTACAAAATCAGGGGCAGCTGCAGTAATGGGCTCCTGGACAAAATGCCCTGATGCTGCAGGTGGTGACAAATGGTGCGTGTGGACACAGAGTGATGTACCATATGCCTGAACTCCTGAGCGGGGGTGTTTGATGTTGCTCTACGGCCCGTAATCTCCATGCGAACCAGATGTCTCTCCTTGCGCTCATTGTTGGTGTCATGAGACCATTGGCTTTCAGCATGTCGCTCAGCCCGTCCCTCCTCGACTCGCTGATCTCATGTCTGCTTCACTGTGGTTGCATTTATTCCAACGCGGGAACCAGTTTAGCGGTAGGATAGTCCACAATCCCGATAAGTCACGATTCTCCCGCAGTCAAAGGCAAAACCCTGTTGGTATGGTTGTTGTGTTTTTCGACGCAGTACTCACTCCATCCGTGCACTCGAACGGCGGGGTAGCACAATGCCACTACCTTACAATGGTCTAAGACCTCACTTTTATGCAGCTTACTAATGTCGCCATTGGCGCACATGCTGGTACCACTCGGCTGAACAACTAATAACGTCATTTTGCTACCCTGCTTTACGCACTCCCCGAATGTGGGATTTTTCAGGTGCGCCCTTCTTGGTGTTGCAATTTTAATGGGCAACAGTACACTTTAAAAATAATAAGTCATAAACAAATATACTTGAAAAAATACAATTTAAAAAATATACAAAAGTTAAGTTTGTATTCTACATTCATCAGAATATTTATCGTATTTATGAACGTTCTCAAGAGCCGTAATTTTCTTTTGATATTTGGGCACGGAGTTCTTGAAACGGGCCTTTACAAATATTAAGCTTTCACCATTTCATTCATTTGTGTGTTAGAAATGTATTTACAAAATATCACGATTTAAGTATTATTTTTGAAAAAGTTATGATTGAATGAAAGTTTTACGTTTGAAACGCCCGCCAAAACGCGTCTGTCGCGCCTGCTTACTCCATGACGTCACAAGTCAGACACAACCTCGGCCACAGCATTTGTTTACTTCAGCGGTGATGCGTATTTGGTTAAATAGAAATTGTTTGAAGTAATGAAAAGAGAAAATAAACACTCAAGTATACCAAAATAATCGAAATGGTTTATTGTACCGCAGGGTACTAGTAGATCTCGCAAAGAACCCGATAAAATATTAGTTAGTTACAAAAAACGAAACAAACAGGAAGACGTGGTTTGACGCAGTTAGGAGAGACATTGAAGATGTTTCACCAAAAGCAGTTATTTCTGTTTGCGAAGACCATTTTGACGTACGTAATTATATTTAAGGTGCTTATGTTTCCCCTATGTAGGCAGTTTTAACACTGAACTTCTTAATATCTACTATTTACATCTGACCTAACCTTCATTACGGTACTATAGTATTGTTCAATACGCACCACATCGCGTTTAGCAATTCGTATGTGATGTAGACGTGAGCCTAAAAAATATGTTAACGTATTTCACAATAGTAAAGGCATTTAAACATGTTTACAAAAAATTAGCCACACAATGTAAATTTTACATTTTGCAAGTTTATACATTTCAAGTTAGGCCTAACATACAAAATTTGGTATAGANGCCACACAATGTAAATTTTACATTTTGCAAGTTTATACATTTCAAGTTAGGCCTAACATACAAAATTTGGTATAGATATTGTTTATTACTTTAATATTACTTCTAACATCCGTTTCAAGAGCACAGCTGTCATATTAAGGACATATTCACATTGTATGTCTAAATAATATGTCACGATGTTAAGCCATGATAATTAAACATTAAATTATTTTGGTGGGGCTTAGTGTCCCTCTTGCTAAAAGTTGGATTTATATTATACAATATTTTTCAAACAAAGCTTTTTCTAATAAATTTAAGTTGTTTTGAATTTTCTCTAGTTAGCTTTCACAAACCTAACAATTTAAGTCTACAACCTGCCATATGCTGATGCCAAAACCAAAGCCCAGTCGTATTTTAGGGTCTGTTAAATAGCAACTTAATTTTTACTTTCGAAAAACTAAAATGCATGTTTTTAGATATGTTTATCAAGGAAGATCTTACTTTCATATTTGCCCTTCTCCTTTTTTCCAAGTTACTGAGATGAGCGTTACAAAAAATTACGAGAATAGGCCCACAAAATTGACACTAATTAGCCTACGTNAGCAGGATTCATCGAAGACGATAGCATACCATTCGTCTCTCCAGGCCCGACGTTCCACGCACTACTGCAGCCGCAAGTGCTTGCTGTACGCAATCAGGGGCAGCTGCAGTAATGGGCTCCTGGACAAAATGTCCTGATGCTGCTTGTGTCGACGAATCGCGCGTGCGGACACAGAGTGATGTACCATATGCCTGAACTCCTGAGCGGGGGTGTTTGATGTTGCTCTACGGCCCGTAATCGTCATGCGCACCAGATGTCTCTCCTTGCGCTCATTGTTGGTGTCATGAGACCATTGGCTTTCAGCATGTCGCTCAGCCCGTCCCTCCTCGACTCGCTGATCTCATGTCTGCTTCACTGTGGTTGCATTTATTCCAACGCGGGAACCAGTTTAGCGGTAGGATAGTCCACAATCTCGATAAGTCACGATTCTCCCGCAGTCAAAGGCAAAACCCTGTTGGTATGGTTGTTGTGTTTTTCGACGCAGTACTCACTCCATCCGTGCACTCGAACGGCGGGGTAGCACAATGCCACTACCTTACAATGGTCTAAGACCTCACTTTTATGCAGCTTACTAATGTCGCCATTGGCGCACATGCTGGTACCACTCGGCTGAACAACTAATAACGTCATTTTGCTACCCTGCTTTACGCACTCCCCGAATGTGGGATTTTTCAGGTGCGCCCTTCTTGGTGTTGCAATTTTAATGGGCAACAGTACACTTTAAAAATAATAAGTCATAAACAAATATACTTGAAAAATACAATTTAAAAAATATACAAAAGTTAAGTTTGTATTCTACATTCATCAGAATATTTATCGTATTTATGAACGTTCTCAAGAGCCGTAATTTTCTTTTGATATTTGGGCACGGAGTTCAGCACAAAACAAATNGGCACGGAGTTCTTGAAACGGGCCTTTACAAATATTAAGCTTTCACCATTTCATTCATTTGTGTGTTAGAAATGTATTTACAAAATATCACGATTTAAGTATTATTTTTGAAAAAGTTATGATTGAATGAAAGTTTTACGTTTGAAACGCCCGCCAAAACGCGTCTGTCGCGCCTGCTTACTCCATGACGTCACAAGTCAGACACAACCTCGGCCACAGCATTTGTTTACTTCAGCGGTGATGCGTATTTGGTTAAATAGAAATTGTTTGAAGTAATGGAAAGAGAAAATAAACACTCAAGTATACCAAAATAATCGAAATGGTTTATTGTACCGCAGGGTACTAGTAGATCTCGCAAAGAACCCGATAAAATATTAGTTAGTTACAAAAAACGAAACAAACAGGAAGACGTGGTTTGACGCAGTTAGGAGAGACATTGAAGATGTTTCACCAAAAGCAGTTATTTCTGTTTGCGAAGACCATTTTGACGTACGTAATTATATTTAAGGTGCTTATGTTTCCCCTATGTAGGCAGTTTTAACACTGAACTTCTTAATATCTACTATTTACATCTGACCTAACCTTCATTACGGTACTATAGTATTGTTCAATACGCACCACATCGCATTTAGCAATTCGTATGTGATGTAGACGTGAGCATAAAAAATATGTTAACGTATTTCACAATAGTAAAGGCATTTAAACATGTTTACAAAAAATTAGCCACACAATGTAAATTTTACATTTTGCAAGTTTATACATTTCAAGTTAGGCCTAACATACAAAATTTGGTATAGATATTGTTTATTACTTTAATATTACTTCTAACATCCGTTTCAAGAGCACAGCTGTCATATTAAGGACATATTCACATTGTATGTCTAAATAATATGTCACGATGTTAAGCCATGATAATTAAACATTAAATTATTTTGGTGGGGCTTAGTGTCCCTCTTGCTAAAAGTTGGATTTATATTATACAATATTTTTCAAACAAAGCTTTTTCTAATAAATTTAAGTTGTTTTGAATTTTCTCTAGTTAGCTTTCACAAACCTAACAATTTAAGTCTACAACCTGCCATATGCTGATGCCAAAACCAAAGCCCAGTCGTATTTTAGGGTCTGTTAAATAGCAACTTAATTTTTACTTTCGAAAAACTAAAATGCATGTTTTTAGATATGTTTATCAAGGAAGATCTTACTTTCATATTTGCCCTTCTCCTTTTTTCCAAGTTACTGAGATGAGCGTTACAAAAAATTACGAGAATAGGCCCACAAAATTGACACTAATTAGCCTACGTGTTTTACGCAAGTAAGCCGTGTTACTNTTTTCCAAGTTACTGAGATGAGCGTTACAAAAAATTACGAGAATAGGCCCACAAAATTGACACTAATTAGCCTACGCCTTTTACGCAAGTAAGCCGTGTTACTTTTATAACCCTTTCCCTTAAATAAACAGAAACAAAACGGCTTTTGAGAATAAAACAAATTCTTAAGCTTTTATTACGGATTTTCTTCGCTGTATTTAATCTCATCCCAGGTATTAAGTGTTTCTCAAACTACCATATCTATATTTTCAGTTGATGTGCACAGTTCTTACAGTTTAAAAAATAAAGTGCAGATACAGCTATCGTGACGTCAGAATAATAAAAGTATGTTAAGTACACAAAACATAAGAAACAATAAGATAAACAAGTTATTTTTTAAATAATTTTTAAGTTTCTAAACACTACATTTGAGACCTCAATATAGTGTTTATAAACGAAGTGGAACGCGGACATACAAGTTTGCCGGCCGGCAGCCCGCAGCTGCTCGAGAAGCCGTGCGGTGTCGGGTAGTGACTAGCGTGCTAGCTTGAGGCCTACTGTCACCATACTACTCGTTATCTGACATTTATAAAGCGAAAGTGTTTTATGAATACTGAAACGTGGTTTAGAATCCGGAAATATTTGTAACCTTCTTTCTCAACACAACATTACGTTTCATTTGTAAATAATGTAGTTAATTTATCACAGACATCAAGCATGGCGCGCGACATCACAATACGCTCACTGCAGTCGCCGTCATTACAATTGTTATTCTTGTGAATGTAATTCCTATTCCATATTTTAATTTCCAACTTTGAATCCTAACAATCGCAAACATAAACACCGATAATAATAATGATACGCAAATCAATATAACGTACAAACAAATAAGTTTTAACGTGTGATGTAGGCCTACAGTCGCTTTGAAGATCACGACTGTGCGATATGAGACACGTTATTACCTTTGTAATTTGACACCTCTTATTTCATGTTCTACAAAACAAAGGCAATTTAAGTAATCAAGTAGCATATCGGTATTTGCTCGTGGCAGATTGTCCGACTGCGCTTTCACAAAGTTGCCTTCCAGTTTAGTGCTGCGTGTTTGCAACGTGCCGGGGCCGGCCGCCGGCGTATGACTAGTGACGTCAAACCAATGAGAGAGCGTTCCGCATTCACGTGACAGCGGCCGCGAAAGTTAATGTTTTAATACTCAAATAACTTTGTCAAAACCGATTTTTATGCAAAAAAAAAAACAGCCGAATTTTTATTTTCATACGCGTATACAAATACGTTTGTATCATTTTCAACNCGTGACAGCGGCCGCGAAAGTTACTGTTTTAATACTAAAATAACTTTGTCAAAACCGATTTTTATGCAAAAAAAACAGCCGAATTTTTATTTTCATACGCGTATACAAATACGTTTGTATCATTTTCAACAATATTTGCGAAATTTGCATGTTGCCCTTTCACGGTAATGTGACGGAAGAATACACAGACGGCAGAAGGAAGTCAGTCAAGGGCCTAGCCGCGGGGAGGGGGGTGAAGGGGGGGATATCGGGACATATCTCTCACTCCCAAAATTAAAATAAAATATTAAAAAATAAAATCAAAAAAATAATTATACCTTATATTTTTTAATTATAATAAATGCGTGCCCCCATTGAACATGAAGGATCANCACCAATATTTGCGAAATTTGCATGTTGCCCTTTCACGGTAATGTGACGGAAGAATACACAGACGGCAGAAGGAAGACAGTCAAGGGCCTAGCCGCGGGGAGGGGGGTGAAGGGGGGATATCGGGACATATCTCTCACTCCCAAAATTAAAATAAAATATTAAAAAATAAAATCAAAAAAAGAATTATACCTTATATTTTTTAATTATAATAAATGCGTGCCCCCATTGAACATGAAGGATCAATAGCATTTTGTGGTTCCATCTCTTTATATTAGCCTATTGGTTGCAAATAATATTTCAAACTAATAATTTTTAATATAATAGCTTTCATATTTTTTCCAAAAATATTGCGATCCCCCACCCGGAATTAAATTCTGGGCTAGGCCCCTGAAGTCAGTAAGCACGAGTAACCGCGAACCAACTACACCTGCTGCTTGCCAACATCACGACTACCAAAAAAAATCAAAAACAAATCAATAAAATGTGCAATCAAGTAAGGGACAAAGGAGTGCGGGCCGGGAGTTGATGGGTTTGCCCGGCGCGCGTCGATGAAGTGATTGTGAGGTGTTTATTTCTGTGGGCGCTATTGTGGCCGGCGCTCGACTGCCAACGGCGCACCGCCCGCGCCCGCCACCTGCTGTTTACAATAGTCCTCTGCCGGGCCAACTCCACTGCTGACCTGCCCGAGTGTGGTTCTCCCGCCAAGGCACCGGCTGTCACACATGAAGCCACGTTTGTGGATGGATACACCAGGGGCGCACGTTCTCGTGTGCAATGGTGTGTGCCGTTCAGAGAATGTCCAAACAACAGGTTGTTTATTTAGTTTTTGCTGCGAATGCAACTGAATATATCCATATACGCAAAATAACTTTATAACTGTTCTAACGAATATACTGATAAATATGAGCTTTATTTTTAAAATACAACGCAGTGTATGCGCACAATTCAAGGTACAAATTTTTTTTCCGTTGCAATTTGCATTTATTTGACTTTACCTTTCAAAAGTGCTTTATTTATGCACAGCATGCATTTGCAAGGTCGTGTCCGAAAATTCACCGGTCGGTGTTCCGGTGCACATCCACCAGTTCCACTGACATTTCGGGCCAATCGAATCGGTGGATACATCGATTCAACTGAACTCGACCCAAACATTATTTTCCGAACGTCCGGTTTACATCGGGGGATGCGCTCGGGAATTTCCGAAAACGCGGCGGAAGTGGAGCCGTTTTCGGCGTTTGAGGTCGAGAAGCGCGGAGCAATAAGGGCTATACTGTTTCGCGCATTAGTACGCCGTCGCTACTAAGCGCATGGCTTTGAACTGGCGTGCAGTGCTCTCGTCGTGCTGCGTGTACCTATAGGACTTAGGCGGTGACCGCATCACTTTATTGGAGAGACGTCTGTGGCAAGGTTCGATGCAGTACCCTAGAATATTTTTGTGTGTATCTGATGTGTATATTTCAAGATACAGCGTTTTGAAGAAGAAGTTTTTAGCTATTTTTGAGAGTTCTGAAACGGTGTTTATAATGTGCGTGATGTCTTGAAAACACTCAACAACCCTCGTCTGAAGTGTGTGTTCTTTTCGCAGATCAGTACATTGGACGTACGTCTACTAGCTTTGTGGGATAGCGTGTATTCAAACAGCCTGCAACGTGGTTCGAGCACCAGGTAGGCAGGCTCCGTAAGGCTCCCTTCTGAATGATCAGTGCCAATTTTAAATGGTATGCGTTTAGTATTTATTCCTGCCCACTTAACTGCAACATCAGTCACATTTTAAATATATTTAGCAATTATTCCTTTACTATAAAGAAGCCTTTGCACCAAACGTTACATTATATAGACATATTGTTATTAATCAATAACTCTACCTCTAGAAAAAATAATATTTCCTCAAACCCTCTCCTGAGTTGTTTATTCTTGCAGGACTTGACGCTCGTCACAACATCAAACTATGACGTTAGTATATTTGGAATTTTAATTCGGTTAATAAATACGCAGTATTTTAGTTTAATCATGAAAAATTATTATTGTAGTCATGTTTAGTCTACCATGTACGGTAGGTTACATACGAAGTTACTGCTCACAAACGCTTGTCTTTTATTAAAATGGTTTCCATACTTAAACAAAGAAGTTTAAAATTATAAACTTTTTCAGAAACAATCGCGGGGGAGGGGGGGGNNNGGGGGGGGGGGGGGGGGGATAATAAACAGTTGAACACATAAAACTGTATAACTTTGCTGTATCCTGATTTTTTCTGCAACATGGAACGATCTTCACCAGTGTATTTTCAAAATACTATTTAATTCGACTTTTTACCATCATTGCAAGAAACACAATATTGGCTGAAAATGTACAGCTAGGCTTTTGAGTGTAATAATGATACAGGCGATTCTACACCTGCACGGCTCAATATTAGAAATATAGAGAAACCTACTAAGGTTTGGGAGCACTTTTGGGGAACCTGTAGTGTCAGAACGCTTTGCAAACAGGCAGGACTGTATACAGCAATACAAACAATTTAACAAACAGGATATTAATACCAACAAGTGACACATCAAACAACAAACACAAAAAAAAAACCTGAACATTACAATATTTTAAAATGAGATTCCTGTGCTGGTTGCTTCAACCCCTTTATATAAAACTTGCTTTCTGACCGCAGCTTCGCCCACGTGCCACACACCAAGTAGCTACGGATTTATTGTACTGAAGGACATATTTGCAGACGACATTGGCCGTGAGGTGTCAGGATTACCATCGGTTAGATGGAAATTACTCTGGAGCAGGCCACGTAGCTGCCCATGTGACAAGAAGTGCGCCTTCAAGTCTATCTCCGTCACTTTTAGCGAATGTCCATGGACCTCACTTATATCCATAGCAAAACAGACCTTGAGAGGGAATAGCATTCTCTTAAATTCGAAAGTATACTGGCATGAAATGAGTGATACGCGAATTTTAAATCCTATTTCCCCAGTGCACATCCAGTGAAGGCCGTGGACTAGAATACCTCTTTTTGCCAAGATTTTACTTAGAGCCTGGTTCTATTGCAGCGTTTTGGCAGGTTAAGGTTCGCAGTAACATGAATGGAGTCCCAAACTTCAGGAGAAGTTTGTGTTGTGATATGCCAGGTGTGCAGTTGTTGTTTATGAACTCCACAGAGTAATGGACTGCATAATCCATTTTTACAACTATGTCCATAAATATATACCTACTCCATTTCTATCTATCCTTTCGAACAACTAATACAAACTATGATAATGATTTAACATATTGTTAATGTTGCTCAATCCTCGTGGCATCTTCCGTAGTAACTGTAATAGCTCAATCCTTGTAACATCTCATATATATACATTTATATACTTAAACATATATTTACATATATACTGCATACATGTACACACATATTAATTATTCGCTGAATCATTTTTAATAAAGATTGTATAAACCGGTTTATTTTTTTCTGAGTATTTCTAATATTGAAGCTACTTGGATATATTAAAGTTACATTAGATATATTATTTTCGTAAACATTACTCTGATTTGATGGAAAACAAAATATAAACAAACGTCCTTGCTATTGTTATAATATGTGATTTTGACAATTCTCTAGACGATTCGTAAGTTTTTTGTTCTGACAGTTATGTTTGCAAGAAACCAATTAAATGTAGAAACACAAAAATTGATTACTGCGTAGTTGGCATTATCCCAGTTCTTTCTTCATCCAAAGTGACGTACGAGATTATTTACCACGGTATAAAATGTGATTCATAAACGTATATAGAATCTCATAAGAGGAAAAAATCGCTATGCATTTCACTGACTGCACAATTTATGAAAATGAGACACTTAATCCATGAACATGTTCAGTTCTGAAAACATTGTCTTGACTTGCAAGGGAAATGAAACTTTTCTTTTCACAGTAAGGTGCAGGTTTTTTCTATATTCATAATTTAATAATTTGATAAGTTTTACAATATATTATGCTGGTTTGAAAGTCACAGATATGAAAACGACGTAATGTAGATAAAATATAATTGAAAACACATTTAACCCCGTTTGACCTTCTTAAGGGTTCGAATGTCAAAATATCGGAAATTTGATATCAGATATTTATGTAGCCAACTTTAGGGCTTGAATTACAGACAAAAAATTCTGAAATTAATTGATAAGTATGTATGTAGCCAAAATTTTTAAGTAAATGGTATAACGATATCTTATTGGGTTTATAAGCTATCGAGGAGTACTCGAAAATACATTTCACCACTTTTCACCCTCTTAGGGGTAGAATTTCAAAAACTATAAAATTAGGTTTAAGATTTTTTTATAGTCAACCTTTTGAACCTACGAGGACAACGATATCTCATAGGGTTAATGCGGTAGGTATCAAGGAGTCCTCGAAAACTCATTTTACCACTTTTTGCCCTCTTAGGGTTAAGAATGGAATTGAGAAAAAAATTTTCTTAGTGGACGCGTGCACACCAAAGGGGAAGCCATTGTTATATTTTTACGCTTTCACATCCTGTGGTTTGGGCTGTGCGTTGATGAGTGAGTCAGCTAGTCAGTGGAAACATAATTTTATACATACACTAACTTTTGCCCGCAACTTTGTCCTCGTGGAATTCGTGTTTTCGTTACAATCTTTTTCAAATAGAATGTATTTTTAATTGAAAAGTGTAATGAAATGCAAGTCCAAAGATAAGAGAATCGTGACTGTTAAGTTTGGAGTTACTTGTAATTGGTCGTGTCAACATGTAATTCAGGCTTTTTACAATACCTCTTTGTAAACAATGTCCTTTATCATTTTAGAGGGTGGCATCAAAACAACCAGGCTGAGGGGTGAGTTTACACGTGAGCACGCCACGTAAAACTGACCGTGAGAGAAACATTCGTGCCTCAAGTTAACTCCTGCAAATTTGAGAGTTTGCCCCTGCAACTTTGAAGGGAAGCTGCAGTCTCTTGAATTCAAAAGGGAGGTTATTAGGAATCAATGGAATACGCGGCACAAACACTGTTTCTCCCTGAGGCGATCCAGTTAAAATAGTGGCCTCGANTTATTAGGAATCAATGGAATACGCGGCACAAACACTGTTTCTCCCTGAGGCGATCCAGTTAAAATAGTGGCCTCGACTGCATTGCGATGTAGAGCTTTGACTTGCAGCCTAGTAACATTACAGAGTTTCGGTGGCTTCAAATTTCTGAGCAACATTACAGGTGTACCCACACGCAGTAAAAGCCTATGGTATGNTTACAGAGTTTCGGTGGCTTCAAATTTCTGAGCAACATTACAGGTGTACCCACACGCAGTAAAAGCCTATGGTATGGGAGACCCGGTGGATTTAGAGTGTTAAAAAATTCCACTGGATAATTAACTGCTTCGTCTGTATTTACCACCGTGTATATTGACTCGTATACCATTCCTTTCCCTTCGAATGATTTCAGCAAAATGTCATTGATGACCGCTGCTTGGTCGTTTTTTGGGTTCAGAATGGCTTTTTCACACAACCATTCCATAAGCTTGTCCTGTATGTGGGCAACATCTGGATAAATGTTTGCTATCAGCTCATGAACTGTAGTCACTATATTACACAACTCGTCCGGGATAGCTATCATGCCGTCTGTTTCTGGATAATCACCGTTTTATAGTTTGAGCAGGACGTCTGAAAATTGACCGGTAAACACTTCGCCTCTCAGATGTACTCTCATATTTTTTGTAAGTTTAGCACATTAACCGAGGGATACAAAGAAGATCTCTTAAGGCACGCCTTGGTTTCATCTGCACGAGTTAGGCGAAAATTTCCCGTAAGCAAAACTGTCACACCACCCATTAAGATTTTGTTACTTTTTATGTAATGCAGATTCCTATTCAAAGATGTATTACTTAGAATAATTTTACGAAATTTGCTATTGATTTATTTCTAAGAAACTGATAACCATGTGTTTATTTATTTAGTTTGTAGTAATTTCACAAAGTTTAGAGTCAATAGGACCATCTAATATTTCATATACATACAATATTTGAACCCCCATTTCACCCCTTCACGGGTTGAATTTTTAATAATCCCTTTTTGTGGTTGCGTACATTACATAATGAATGTTTCCTGCAAATTTCATGTTTCTGGTATCAATGGTTGATGCTGGGCGTGTTTTCTCCATAAACATTTAAACTCCCAGTTCACCCCTCTAGGGGTTGAATTTGAAAAAATCCCTCCTTACTTGCTGCCTACAATACATAATGAATGTTTCCTCAAAATTTCGTGTTTTTTTAGGAGCAATGATTGAGGCTGGGCGTTGATATGTCAGTCAGTGAGTCAGGCAGTTTTTCCTTTTATTTATATAGATATGAGCTGACGTGTCAAACGTCCCTAAACTACTGTGGGAATTAAGAAACTGTTACATAAAACAACCAAAAAGGCCGGAGGGAAGGGTCCGAATGTTAATTTAGAATAACAAAATTTTTAAACCCTGCAAACCTAAACACGATACGTTTTTTTTTAGCCTACTCCCATTTACTTTTGAGAGTGATGAAATGCACATGTCTCATTTATTAGTCTCATGGCAAGGTTTATATTAAAAAGTGGCAGAACGATAGAAATTGGGTGAAAGGAAAAATTTANTCATTTATTAGTCTCATGGCAAGGTTTATATTAAAAAGTGGCAGAACGATAGAAATTGGGTGAAAGGAAAAATTTTGCAGGGCCTTAAAAAGTGCTCCCTTTACCGTGAATAGCTTATACGCACTGGACCACGGTACACCAGCTTACTTAAAATGCAGATTCGTAGTTCCATATGGGCTGCATCTTGGAAATAACTTTGTTTAAGATACAAACAAATAAGACTTTTCTACTGCAGTATAGATATGGCCTAATTAAAAAGCCTATACAGCAAGAAAAAAATAGTTAATATTTATTTTATTGTTTGTTCAATATGGCAGCTAAAGCAAAATGTATCACGGTAGTTAGGGAAATGTGTATTTTTAACGTCGCGTGCGCTTACCAACTATAGCGCGCTTTAAGTGAGTAGGCTTTAACTGAGTAGGCTATGTTTTTTTAGTATGTGTTGCGCATTTGTTTTGTTACTTTGCTCCTATGAGCAAGTCAATTAGCGTCGCGCACGTGCACTGTGCATCACTTGAGTCTAGTTTCCTTTACAAATCAACGCCGAACAGTCGCGCTGCGACCGACTGGTATCGCCTGCCTTCTGCCTGCATGCAAAGCAGTTAAAGCAAGAAAGAAGGAAGATCACAAATAGCACATCAGTTCATACAGACCGAGATCACAGATAGTACTGCAAGGAAACGCGATATTATTTATACGCGTGTGTCTACATCACATACTACACCTTCGAGAGTGTGTCTGTCCCTAAGTCGGGCAGATATGTNATTATTTATACGCGTGTGTCTACATCACATACTACACCTTCGAGAGTGTGTCTGTCCCTAAGTCGGGCAGATATGTAATGAATGTTTAACACTTAAGTGTGAAACCAGGATGAGACAAGACGCACAGAATCGAAGTAATTGGCAAACTTTGAAAGGCACACAGCATATACGAATATTTGGGACAACTAAAAGTCCACAATTCAAAGTGCAGAGAAATAAATATTATCTCACGTTAAACACGTTTACGTATGATAAACACAATTGTGTGTCCTTAGTTGGAAACTTTATTAACTTGTCGCGATTTTTAGTGTATTAATAATGTATTGCAGCAGTGTATCACAGAAAGAGTTAACTAAGACCACACACACTATCTGGTAAGCACAGGACCGTACATCCAAAACGAAAAGTAATTTTGCCGACCTGAGAACGTTTATTGAACGTGGTATGATCAGTCTTTCTCTCGCTTTTACACACATACACACACACACACACNCGACCTGAGAACGTTTATTGAACGTGGTATGATCAGTCTTTCTCTCGCTTTTACACACATACACACACACACACACTCACAAACACACATATTTTGTTTCTGTCACCATTCCGTAGATAATGTCGTTATATTTTGTAGTTTATATGTATCTTTCCTGTAACAAATTAGACTTGGTATTTTTNCCATTCCGTAGATAATGTCGTTATATTTTGTAGTTTATATGTATCTTTCCTGTAACAAATTAGACTTGGTATTTTTTGTACCGAACAATTATGTACAAATCCAACCAAAAGCAGTTGTTACACCAGACAGCAAGGCATTTATAGTCTCGTATGGCTGAATTTCGTACCAGGTTCGGAATAGCATCTTCTATTTTCCATCTCAAGTTTCATACCAGTTTCGTACTTGACCAATTATATTGCAATAGCAGATCGTAAGGCGGTTCCCGTGACCACTGTGCGAGGTTTCTATGTGAGAAAGCTGAAACAGGTAAGTAGTCGTTTTGATCAACTTTCGTAAGATTGAAATTCGTGTACGATAAACTAATATTAAAAATAATATTTGATAGTGGATTCAATACTACCCACTCAGAAAAACCTTACACAAGTGATTTTAATCATGCTTCAAGTTTATTATGTCGCACTGCGATGGTAGCGCAGGTGTACAGCGTCCGCGTACACTATGGTCGCTGTTTTAGGAGCGCGAGTAAAAACTACACAAATGTTTTTTTTAAATCCTGGATTATTATTCAAAATTGATAAATAACTTAAATATATGAACTATTAAATATCCCTAAATATATGAAAAACAATATACCCGTGGACGCTTACATTATAGTTCTGGCTGTTCGAAATAAAATAATACAAAACGTATTGTTCCAGTTCCAATCAGCAACGATGGAATATTAAGATGTGCGTAACAATACAAATGTTTCTTTCTTCTGTTTCACAAATGTGGAAAGTATTTATTGTGAGACACGTTCATCTGCGCACACACCGAGTGTGCCTCAAGTCAGGAAGACACACTCACGTAATAGGTATATTTTATGCAGTCTCTCATAACTGCTTGTAAACTGGCTCGTGCACCGGACCTTGGAGAAACTTCTAAATGAGTAAGTACGGCAGCAGTGAAAATACGTCGGAATATAACTGTAGGGAAAACCGCAGTGAGCCGAGAAAACCCACAGGCTATTGAAAATGTCCGTTACTTTCCCCACATGCAAAAATCTGGGTGTTGGCTCACCGGGAATCGAACTCGGACAGCCGTCGTGGAGGTTGCTGGTATAACCGCTTAGCCACCTGCTACGCAGGCAAGGTCACTAACAGTTCCGTGATGTTCTGTAACTGAACAAGATCCACTTTGTTATCAAACTCCCCAAAGTTCATTTAAATAAACAAGTGCTACACTGCAAAAATTTGTTGTATTTGTTACAAACAAATCTCTTGATACTNAAACTCCCCAAAGATCATTTAAATAAACAAGTGCTACACTGCAAAAATTTGTTGTATTTGTTACAAACAAATCTCTGGACATTNATCAAACTCCCCAAAGTTCATTTAAATAAACAAGTGCTACACTGCAAAAATTTGTTGTATTTGTTACAAACAAATCTCTTGATATTAGTTGCCAAGATGGTTTCCATTAAGACAACAAATACATAAGAACTGAATCTACAACACGTTTATGTGTAATGTGTGTAACTGGTTGAATTTTAACAACCAAATACTATTGACGTCAATATTATTATAAAAATAGTGATATATTAACAGTTCAGTGCGTTTTATACTCGTAAATCAATGTCCTATAAATATACAAAATTTAACTTGTATTATTACAAGAAACTTTTGACAACTAGTTTCGGAAGAATAGTTATAAACTCAAATCAGTCAGAAACTAAGCTCGTCAGAAGTTTTCTAGGAATGAAATTGCTATTATGCATTAACGCAAGACATGTTAGAGAATAACAATATGGCTAAATTTCAAATACTTCTTCGTACTGTTAAAAAATAATATTTAAGTTTTATAATTTTAAGGTTGTTTTTGTGTGTATATACGTATATATATGACGCATTCTGCGTCCCTATATTTTATTTNGTTTTATAATTTTAAGGTTGTTTTTGTGTGTATATACGTATATATATGACGCATTCTGCGTCCCTATATTTTATTTGTCAGAACACATGCTCTGGCGAAGCTCGCGGGCGTACGACCGCAATAAGGATTAAGGGTTTTGTGGACATGCCGGCAGAGTGACGCCAGGAGCCTCGCAGCTGCAAAGGCACCCTACCAAAGGTTTCTGCACGTGCAACTGTTCCTGCACGTGCAGACGACATCC
>NQII01000495.1:42602-60225 GCA_002778355.1 Clitarchus hookeri
GCCGGCTGCGGACCACACGAGCAGCGGCCACGTGTTTTATGACCCGGAGGGACGACAAACACCCCGGACACGTGCAGCAGAGACGGGGGAAGTTGAATATGGTGATGGGCGCTACAAAACCACACAAAGGGGGGAGCAACGCGGCAGTCAGTTGAGAGACGTCGAACCAGTCAGTCGCGGATCGAGCAGTCAGTCAGTCAGTCGGAGTCAGTCGAGGATCGAGAATGCATCAAGACGTGGACCTCAGTCGGAGGCCGTCAAGCAGGACGTGCGGCGGGAAGCATCCGAGAAAAGCCANTGGACCCGGGAAGAAGGAACTTCGAAGCCAGGCGCCGAGACGCCCACCAAGTTCGAGAGCAGTTCCAAGCCGCCAGCCGAGGGAAGACAGCGCAGCAGTGTCAGATAAGTAGTTCTACACCAAGTGTGAAGAATCTTCCCCCCCCCCAAGACGCCAGTCGCGGCGTCAAACCATACGTAGCCTACATAGAAAAAGGGGAGGGGAGTTTGTCTCGTGAGTTCATGTACCAGTTAACCTGTTCAAGCAACAATAAAACTCGATTATGTGAACACATGTATAAAGTGTATGTTATTAGTAAATTGGACCTAGAGACAACAGTGTCGACGTATTTGTACGCCCTATCACTGAGGGCTAGCATCAAGTGCTGGCGCCTCACGCCGCAGAGCAGAATCAATACCTACTTCCAAACTTCAGCATTTGGCAGGTATCATATATATATACATACACATATACACACCTGTAGGCTTTATTTTTAAATCTTGTGATAAAATCTTAAAAACTTGCATAATAAAAACTATAAATAAAAAACTAATAAACTATAAAGTGATGATTTTACATTTATATTTTTAGTAGGGGAGCTAGGGATAGTTGTAACAAGGGTAAGTAGTAACAGCTAAATTACTCGGCAGTTTGCAACAATTATGTTTAGAATTAACACTCTACTGACCCTTATAACGACCTCTATTACGTAACCACAGTCAGTGTCGCTCGGGACGGCGCAGCGAGTGATAGTGAGCAGGTCCACAATTTTGACCAGGCAAAGGAAAATAAAATCTCGTAAACTTTTATTTTAGGTGTGATAATGGATATGTTTGAACTATGGGTTTATATTTTCATATCGTTAATATATTAAGCTTTCAAATGTTACGAATATTTATCTTACACTATCTTTTAAATATATGTATTTTAATAATAATATTTAAAATCGTCCTATGGGGCAAGTTGTAACAATATCTCGGGGCATGTTGTAACGTGTTACAACTTGCCCCTTGTGGTTTTAATTCCTTTGGCTAGACTGTTTGTCTCAAATGTAAATATGAAAATGACTATATTTTCTTGTTTTAGAATGAGGGATTATAAACGAAAGTCCGAAAGAGCAACAAAACGTCAATGTGTATACGAGCAGGCTGCCAAAAAAGTCTTAGAAAATAAGACAAAGATTCGAAAAGCTGCTCAGATATTCGATCTTTGCCACGTGTCTTTGTATAGATATATTATGAAGAAGAAAAACAATGAACCTCTTTCTGTTGGGTATGTCAAACCAAGACTAGTATTCACACCTGAAAAAGAAGAGAAAATAGCCTCGTATTTGCTGAAATGCTCTGATATCTATTTCGGATTGCTTCCGTTAGAAGTAAGAAAGCGCACTTTTCAATGCGCCGTATCAACTGGTGCCAAAAATATTCCTGATTCATGGCACAAAAAATAAATGGCTGGTCCAGATTGGTTTACTAAATTCACGGAGAGAAATCTAAAACTGTCTCTCAAGACGCCAGAGCAACTTCTTTCAACAAGACGAATGTAGAGATTTTTTTTTAAGTATGAAGAGATTCTTCAAAAACACAATCTTGCAGCCTCTCACATTTGGAACATACATGAAACAGGCGTAACAACCGTGCATAAACCGAAAAAAATCGTCGCTGCACGTGGTCAGAAACAAGTTGGTGCGATTACGTCAGCTGAAAGAGGAACGCTAGTGACACTTGCTTGCGCTATAAACGCCGCAGGCAATGTGTTCTACCAATGTCCGTGTTCCCGAGAATCCGGTACACGGATATTTATATCCGAAGTGGACCACCAGATTGCATTGGAGCTGGAAATTCTTCAGGCTGGATGACCCAAAAAGAATTTGTTAAATGCGTGAGAGGCGACACTGTTTCTTACGTTTGTGTAAACTATGATTGTGATGAAGACTGACGTTTTATTCATATTTTAAGTATTATTAGAAGCTACAGATAGATGTTAAATAGGACTGCAAAAAGCCATGTTGATTGTGATAAAACTATTAAGCATTAGAGACTATAAGATACTAAATAAGTTAAAAAGTAACATGTTGATTGTTTGAAAGGCTTCGTAAAGTATTGGTGATTTATTTTGCAAAAAGCACCATGTTAATTTTGATAATTTTGAAAGTTTAATATGATAAAAGATACAAACATATTATGATAGAAATGTGTTAATAAGGAGCATATTGATTGTAAAGCATTAGAGATTTATTATAAAGCAAAAAGTGCTATGTAGTTTTGATAATGTTGAAAATTTATTATGATAAGTAATCTTAATGTTGAAAAACAAAACAATATTTACTTAACTAGCTTATAAGTCATACCAAATGTCCAAAAAGTAATGTTGAGTTTTATATCGAATAAAACAAAAAGATGTTCAATTATTGTTGTTTATTTCTTGGTGTTACTACCTGCCCCACGCCTATTATAACTCACCCCTAATACGGGGCAAATTGTAACAGCTGACTCGTTTTTGAAAAATATCTCTTGTGCCAAAATGAACCAACTGTTTGGTTATTTTACAGTTGCAAATGATAAACAAATATATAATCTACACATACACTTTGCTATAATTAAGAAATAGTTAAAATATTTAAAAATATCAGCATTTTCCCAAAAAATGTTACTATTAGCCCCCATCTCCCCTACAAATTTTAAGGTTATACATAACTGTAATATTTGAGCACAGCTCAAAATCATTTTTGAGGTTACCATAATAACAAAAAACATTTTTGGCAATTCAACGCTTTTTAAGGAACAATTCCGCCGAAATCAAATCTCATGAATAAAAATTGTTATAATTTATTCGTAACGAATTAAAACTCAAAATTTGAAAGTTATGTTAAAATAAGCGTTTAAATGGCATTTCATTGACTTCACTGTTGTTGGTTCGTCCAATAAAAGCATAATATTTCCTCAAAACATAGAATCACATGTTTGACACTTAAACTTCTTTAAACAGGGCTCCTTCTCACTGGACCAAGGAAAGCTGTGGTTATTAATAGAACCAAATAAAATAATATATTTCAAGGAACTTAAAAAAATCTGACTGTACTGTGTAGTGAATACAAAACATATAAATCATTGAATGCGTTAACCTAATATATATTTTTTTATTGTTGAGTTCTGAACTATATATATATAGTTCAGAACTCAACAAAAAAAAAATTAAAAATAATTATTTCTTTTATTGTTTATAGTCTATCATATGCGAGCTATTAATTGTGACATTATTAACATATATTGATATTTTACTCATTTGTATGATTTATATGCTTCTGTTAATTTTCGATAATTAAAAATTACCTTTTAGTGTCCACAGCAAAGAGGCACAATAATCTTTCCATTATATTTAACTGGTCCTGAACTCGGAAGAGGAAGACATGATCTTCTTTGAATCTCAGCTTACCATATTTGTGTTGTGGAAAGTTACGCTTTCCTACGTAACATGCTTCTTCTGGCGACAAATAATTGATTGACATAGGCCATTTGATTTCTACAATTGCTTTGTCTGCAATGAGGCCATCCGGAGATTCTCCTAAATAAGAACACTTTCTGTGAATAAATAACACACATTTATCCACCTTGACAACAATATTTTGGCCTTTTTCGTGTTTACAGTCTTTTCTTGGTGTGGGAAAAAACTGATTTGTAGCTCCAAACACCTAGAGACGTGCAAGGATAACACCGGACGTCCTCAATTTGTTAGCAGTATACATACATCCCTGATATAAATGCCAATGAATCGTAAAAATAGTAAATAACATTTCGCGCGCATCTGTTCGTGCTCTAAAAGTTTAATTAATTCAGAGATATTATCAAAATGTGCTTACAAATTACACTTTAGCTATTTATACGTCGTCATATAACACGTATGTGTGTATGCATGTGTTTTATCTTTATTTATTGCGTATTTTATAAATTTGGGTTTATTGTTTTATTATGGCCGTGTTAGTAATTTGCAACGTTTCCCCTTACTTACGCGTACATTAGGTTTCATTTTGAACATACATACGTTTTACAGAGCCCGTAAACTTTTCGTAAACGGACATAAAAGGTTTGAGGTAATTACTCGGGTGTCCGCCATCTTATCTGTCCAGTTTCGTGGGTATAGCAGACATTCAGAACACGTTCTACTGTTGTGGGGTTTGGTCTGGGAGCGACAGAGATGGAGTATGAGTGAGAGAGAGGGTAGATGTCACAGTGGCAACGCTGCCGACTTCCCCACGCAGCCGCCATGAAAATGGACTATCGCTACGTGGCGTTCATACCAAGAACTACAGATTCTTACCTGCTGGAGTGGAGTGGTCAGAAACTTTAACCTGGGGAAGTCCACTCTAGGTATATCTTTATTCAATGGTTCCACCAAGCAAAAATATAACGAAAAGTACTCTTGATAAGATACCGTCCAATAGTTTAAGTGAAAAAACAAAGCGTGAAACTTGCATAAACGTAGTTAATAATCGTAAAACACAAGGCAATTTGCGACAAAAGTACATGTTTTGTGTGCTAAAATCATTTCAGCACTAAGAAAATGCGTTTTAAAGGCGGTGCCCGTACGAACAAAGAGAAATTGCCTTTATGTTTCATAAAAACTTTGTGGTTTACTTTATTTAATAAGTACTTTNACATGTTTTGTGTGCTAAAATCATTTCAGCACTAAGAAAATGCGTTTTCTTGCCGTAATTGCACTGGCCTAATCCGTAACATGGTAATGATTATTTTAAAGGCAGTGCCCGTACGAACAAAGAGAAATTGCCTTTATGTTTCATAAAAACTTTGTGGTTTACTTTATTTAATAAGTACTTTTTTGCTCTTTGTTATTAAAATATGAAAACGTCCTTTGTCAGATATAAATACTAATAATGTTGTCGTTGAAAATTGCTTCATAGCTCCTGTTTATGCCCGTTACATAGACCTACGTTTATATTATTTCTTTTTTTTAATAAAATTCGTGTCATGCTAATTTAATTTATAGAGGCTTAATCTTTTCCTTAGTTTTTAGTGCTAATTAAAAAAAACAGAGATGCCAAAATGACATTACTAATTAATATACATACGGAAATAGAATGTTCGTCAAATGTGCTCACAAAAGGCTTCAGGTTTTTGAGAATTGTGAGGTATGTGTTTACAGGGAAATATTTAAATTAAACATAACGACATGACTATAAAACGAAAGTGGTTAATCGTGAGAGTAAAATTCTTGAATAAAATATTTACCTACAAGTTTAAATTCACTGCCTACTGCTGTACTGAAATTGTGTTTTGAAACACCGACTACATTTCAAACATCGACAAAGGCGGTGCCAATTAAAGCAAAATCATGTTAAATGTAGCAGTAAATTTTGCAAGAAACGTACGTTTCCAAAAACGATTTCATCCCTTTTTCAAAGTTTCTCTATAATCCACGGCAACCGGCCGAAAATACGTTCGCACGCATGCTGATGGCGAGACCAAACCATGTAGGCTACAACTACGTCACACACACGTTAACCAATAGCAAACCGTTTTTATTGTTTACAAAAGAGTTTAAAAATTTTACGTTTTGAAAGAGTGATAATTTGGAAAATAAAGTGTGCACGGGAATACTATTTTGCATGGTAGGATTTTATACGGTAATTATTTTAATGGCATCAATAAAAGTGTAATTGATTTTTCAGGAAAAATCCCTATTGTTTATACCCTTCTGCTTCTAGCTACCAAAGTAAGACGCTAGTCAGGTGCTGAATACCGTACGAAAACATTCGCCACACCGCAAACAACAGTTTTACCAATAAGACCCATATAACTTAGAAATCTTGTCACTTAGAAAGTCATAACTTAGAACGATCATAACTTAGAAACATACAACTTAGAACTACCATAACTTAGAGACACGCAACGCAGTCACATAACTTAGAAACGTCGTAACTTAGAAAATCATAAATTAAACTTATAACAACTTAGAAACACTCAACTTAGAACTATCATAACATAGAAACACACAAGTTAGAACAGCCGTTCAGTAGAAGCACACAACTTCATAAGTTAGAAACACACAAGTTATAAAGTTCACAAACTAGAACCACGTAACTTAGAACAGGCCTAACTTAGAAAATTCTATCTTATGTGTTTCTAAGTTATGACATCACCCCAAAGCAGGCTACTGAAATATTTGTGGAACTTGTATGTACTAGGAGGCAGCACGGCGGAACGAGGGCGTGCATCGCGGTCAAGGACGCTCGCCATCATTCCGAGGCCACCCGAGCAACTGTACTGTTCGCGTTTTCGAGCAAAGCGGCTGACATATAGCGCCAGAAATTTACAGACGACTTCTAGCTGATATTGCGTTTTTTTTTTTTTGCAATTAATTAAATACTTGCTAGAACAAATGTAATACATTTCCGATGTGTAATATAAAGCAAATACATTATAAGTATTTGTATCAAGGCAGGATACTTTGTGGTATGATGCATACAAGTTGTATGATGCATACAAGTATTCTGTAACGGTACAAAAATTTCCGATGGTAAAATAGATGTAAAATGCTGTTAACATGTGATAATATGGCGAATGATAATCATACAAGATTTAGAGTAAAAAAAAAAAACACAAACTAATACTTATGACAGACTTTATAATTTCTGACAAAATAAAGTTAAGGCTTTTGTAATATATCGTGCTATAATCCAGTAATCTACAATTTACTGTTGTGATATTGAATTACAAACATAGAGTAAAATTTAGCCTACATACTTAAAAACTAATATAACAATCTGCGCAATTGCATTCTCTGATGCACAGGCGAAACTAAAGAAATTAATTGATTAACAAAAAACTTTTAAAAAAATTGATAATAAACGAGTAAAAGTCACAAAAATATTCGTTCGCCTATCCCAGCTGNAAAAAAAAATGATAATAAACGAGTAAAAGTCACAAAAATATTCGTTCGCCTATCCCAGCTGACTAAAAAGTGATTAATCGACTTTCCTTCATTAATGTGTACGAAAAGAATGTATTAAAAAACGCACATATATAATAATACTTCAGCGAAATCTGTAAGTCCAAAAATGCAGTTCTCAATTTTTTTCCACATTCACAAAAATATGCGATTATTCATAATTACCGAGCTGCATATGCATCTGCAATGTATCATGTAANTTTTTTCCACATTCACAAAAATATGCGATTATTCATAATTACCGAGCTGCATATGCATCTGCAATGTATCATGTAATTGTTAATATTCTCTGATGAAGGCCGATGTAGCTATCTCATTGCAGAGCCTTGTTAGCTGTATTTTCACTTCGCTAAACAACGTCGCACTCCATCAACTGTTTCTTTATTGTTTCCAAACACTCAAGAAATAAGCATATAAACCCCCAATATAGTTTATTATTTCATGCAATTCACCTATAGTATCAAACATTCCTGTTTCTTGGCCAAATATATATGCAAACAATCCTAACATTCACGTTTTACTGGAGCCGTGGTGGCTGAGCGATTAAACTGCTCGCCTCCCACCAAGGCGAACTGGGTTCAATTCCCCAGATGGGTCACTCCAGATTTTTGCAAGTGGGAATCATGCCAGACGATGCCACTGGTCAGCGGATTTTCTCAGAGATCTCCCGTTTTTCCCGCCCTCTCAAAACCTCGATGTTAAGAGCCGCCAAAATCTCTCCACTCCACTTCACGTTTTACAGGAACACTCAATGTCTTTATCATCTCTATAACCGCCATTTCCGTCGATATGGTGCTGAGCTCTGGAGGCAACGAAAACGCGAAATACTTATTTAATTAGATCTTTAAAACTGTAGAAAGTTATGTTTTACGTCTAGTATATAATTGTTTGTCTGTACCGAGCATAGCAAGCATGGTTTCAATTTCGACCAACATAATCATTACAAAACATAGTACAGTAGAGTCCCGCTAATCCGAACCACGCTAATCCGAAATTCCGTTTAATCCGAACAAACGAAAGTACAGTAGNGTACAGTAGAGTCCCGCTAATCCGAACCACGCTAATCCGAAATTCCGTTTAATCCGAACAAACGAAAGTACAGTAGGTTGGAAAAAATCAAAACAAAAATACAACCCCATATTCAGTTTATTAGTCGTCTGTATCTTTATACATTGTATGTAAACGGTAATTATAGTACTTAGAAATATTATTTGTTCATGTTCACATAATCAGTTAGTCTTTTCTGGCGTAATGAAGAAAATCTGCTGGACGAAGCAATATTGCGCCATCTCCTCATATACTCTAATCTTCGTCGTGGTCGGGGTCTTGCCGTGTGACTGCTGCCACAATGTCCTCGTCTGTTACGTTTTCATCGTCTGCAACATCTCCAGCCATCCACTCATCGACGTCAATTTTGGCTGCTTCTCCACACCCAGGAATTTGCTGCATGAGCTGAAGAATATTTTCTGTCCCACTGTTTTCATCTGGATTTTCAATGAAGGTTAATGTAGGCCATATTTTCTTCCAGGATGTTTTCAAAGATTGTTCAGTCTCACTGTCCCAGGACTCATCAGACAAGTAAACTACGTCCTTGATGTTCACTTTTTTAATCTTTTGTAGTAGGGACAGGGAGTCATCCTGATCCCCTCTTAAAGTGGATAAAAATATCTTCTTGTAGCAGAGTTTCATTGTTTATAAAAAACCTCCCTGGTCAATTGGCTGCAGCAGAGGAGTAACGTTGGGTGGGAGGAACACGGCCTTTATTTTACCGCAAGTCAGTTCATTCACTTCTGTCTACCAGGAGCAGAGCTCGGACTGAGAAATCATTTTCTTCATTAAACCGTGTCACAGCTGGCACAAACTGTTTTTCGAACCATTCTTTAAAAAGACCCCCATTCATCCAAGGCCTTTTTTTGGTTCCTGTAGTTAACAGGAAGAGAATTCATATTAATGTTTTTGAATGCTCAAGGTTTTGCTGACTTTTCGATAACCATTAATGGCAGCTTGTGGTTACCTGTTGCATTGCAGCACGCCATTAATGTTACACGTTCCCTACTCATTTTAAAGCCTGGAGCCCGGGACTCATCTCTTGATGCAAGACTTTTATTTGGAAGTGCCTTAAAGTTTAGACCTGTTTCGTCAGCATTATAAATTTCCTGAGGAGAATAATTACCTGCCGATATCAAATTGGAAAACTCAGTAATGTATTCTTCAGCCGCAGCGTAATCATCTGATAACATCTCTCCCGTTATTGTTAGTTTACGAATCCCGTGACGTTTTTTCCACCTGTCAAACCAGCCAATGCTTGCCATGAATGGGATGTTATCGCCATTTATTAATTTATTAAGGTGGACAGCCTTCTGTTGAATTATAGGTCCACTCATAGGTGTGCCCCTTTGTCTCTCTTGCGTAAACCACAGACAAAGTGATTCGTCAAATTTTTCAAACTGTGACGATTTCGATGTTTGTCGAGATTCGAGGGTTTTTTTTTCGGAAGTCGACGCACAAAACTGTTCATGCTTGGCTCGGTTCTTTTTCCTGTCTGTAATAGTGGCTTTCCCTACACCAAATTCCACTGATAATTTTGTTGCACTCTCCCCTTCATCTAAACGTCTTAAAACTTCTAATTTATCTTTAAGCGTACACATAGTATGCTTTTTTTTAGTAGCCATTTTTAACAAAGCAATTTACTGCCAGGCACAAACAAGAAATATGTTTACACGAAACAAACACGACACGCGATGTGAACCCAACAAAAGTGTGTAAACAACTAACAGAAGCAAGACAGAGAGTGCGTTGCGCAGGCGCAGTGACATATGCCTCAAGGTCACTCACCCTCCCCATCCCAAACACCGGAACCACTTTCGTACACTCCACAATACTAATACTTACGGCCCCGTGCGTATGTACTCAATACATCTGCATTATTAAATTAACTGCTTGGTACTCCATTAAAAAAGGTATTTCGGTTAATCCGAAAANTGTACTCAATACATCTGCATTATTAAATTAACTGCTTGGTACTCCATTAAAAAAGGTATTTCGGTTAATCCGAAAATCTGGTAATCCGGTCTGGCCTTGGTCCCAATTAATTCGGATTGACGGGACTCTACTGTAGAGTAATTTTGGCCATAACGGTAGTCTTATTCGAACGAGTTTGACATTATAAATGTGAAATGTAAGTATTCGTATACAAATTTACGAATGTTAAGTAAGGGGGAGCGGGTGGATGCTGTTAAATATCTTGCCACACTACTAGATAATCGTCGTCAAATATATTTTGCAATAGAGACGAAATAATGCCAGAACATTTTTCAATCAGGCATTGTTGATTACGTCATGACAAAATATTCGCAATTATGTCCACGATCAGTTTTGATTGGCCTAGTAAAATTTAATCTAGATTTTATTTTGAAATTTGAAAAATACTGTGTAGTTATAAAAAAATCTAATTGCATTTATTATAGATGATTTTTGCCCGATGGAATTTAATATTTTTGTAGCAGATGTAAAAAAAGGTGGGCGGGGAGTAACAGGGCTACAGGGGCTTAAGACAAATATAGATTTGTTACTGTTATTATTTTTATTTGCTATACGCTTTATCAAGTTTTCAACTCAATAACTGTACATAGCTTTGTGTTATAACTTCTGATTACACCTGTGTTGATAAGTGTTAGTTAAAATCACGTGTTTTTTTTTTTTTANATAGCTTTGTGTTATAACTTCTGATTACACCTGTGTTGATAAGTGTTAGTTAAAATCACGTGTTTTTTTTTTTTTAGAATAGTATTATGCATGTTGCGTTCATGAGACGCTTAAAAGTGGAGTACTATCGTTTTAATATAAATGTTCTGTTGTACTTTGATGACTGCAAAGCATACTTTACGGACATTTTCTTATTATGATGTGTATTGTGCCAAATTCCACGGGTATATAAGAGTAACGTGTGTAATTTGAGTTCCCGCACAGCGTGGAGTTAAGAAAGTGATTTGAGTCAAGCTGAGGTTGGAGTTGGAGTTACTTGGTGTCGTATTTTTTCTGTGCGTAGTCAACAAAGATTTTTGTTCTCTCTGACATTGCAAAATCCGCTTACAATACAGATCACTTCATCACACTCTGCGTCTAAAGTGCAACAGCGTCTAAAGTGCGGATTGTTTTTTTTTTTTAATGTAAAAAAGACCAGATAGGAAAAGCTCGCTAGTTTTATTTAAACTGCGTTCTTTGAACATTGCCCCATGAGTTACGTGCCTGTAATCCCCCCCCCTCCTCCCCTTCGTCATTTCCCATTCACAGCAAACCCAGATTTACGCAGACGAATAAAGTAACGTTCCACTGTACAGCACAAAACGAAGTCATGGTTATTGATACAATCTACAGCTGCTAATCAAATACCACATATATTTTAAACCCGTGCACATAACGTACGTATACGTTTNCAGATAGGAAAAGCTCGCTAGTTTTATTTAAACTGCGTTCTTTGAACATTGCCCCATGAGTTACGTGCCTGTAATACCCCCCCTCCTCCCCTTCGTCATTTCCCATTCACAGCAAACCCAGATTTACGCAGACGAATAAAGTAACGTTCCACTGTACAGCACAAAACGAAGTCATGGCTATTGATACAATCTACAGCTGCTAATCAAATACCACATATATTTTAAACCCGTGCACATAACGTACGTATACGTTTNTATTGATACAATCTACAGCTGCTAATCAAATACCACATATATTTTAAACCCGTGCACATAACGTACGTATACGTTTATTAGAAAAATTTACTTGAAACTCGAGTTCAGAAAATACAGAAGGCTGGTTTACGCGTAACTTTACGTTCACTGTCTTTTTAAAACAGTGACATATCTCTTTACGCATCTTACTGTGTGTGTATCTTATTGCTAAGACACTTGCGAAATCGTTTTCATCTACTTTATGTATGCTTGCATTCTGTATAATAACTTCGATCCAAAAATATGCTATAATTCAGTTTCATTGAATGTTGCTTTGTAATACTACACAGGCATAAAAAAAGATTTCAGAATGGCACCAGCATTCGGAACGATGTATAGTCGTTTGGCGTTTGGGGTAAATCGGTGTCATTAGAGGTAACTTAGTACCACACATTTTCGTTTAAAATGAAAGCTTTATAGTCCCCCCCCCCACTATTTTCAGGCCTTGACGTATACTTCACGGTTAAAATTTATATTTATGAAGAACGATGTAATACAGAGGAATATTCGAAGTTTCATTTGAAATTTAACAAAATTACAATTACATGTACAAAGTTACTTCAAATGACTGTAGCGCTATGGGTCTTGAAGTTTTGTAGGCCTATAAGGGAAAATAACGTGGAAACCTGCCAGTAGTAGGAGCAGGTTTGTTCTGTCGATGTAGGCGAGGCTACTCCGGGTTGTTGCGCGCATCCGGGTGTGTGACGGCGAAAGAGCGAGGCGGCAGACGGAACGATGATATAATTCACAATCACGCGCCGAGGCACTCAATGTTCACGTGATCCGTGAACGTGATGTGCTGGTGGTTGTCAACAGCGAGCAAAGACGTCAACATTCCCCCCTCACGTACAGCTTGTGATTACAGAAGCGCCGACATGCCTGGCGCGTCGACAGCGTCGTAATGTTCCGCTTATCCAGGGCCGGATTAACACCTTTAGAGGCTCTAAGCCCTTAACATTTTGGTGCCTCCATACATATAATTTCAAATGTAAACTATATATATATATTTAGAAATGCAGCAAAACATACATTAAGACGGAAAAAAATATTAATTTTTGTATCCTTCCATTTCATTTATTTTTGAAACTATTTCTCCTACTTTTGTAATTGCAAAGTCTTTGATCAGATCCTCAAAACTAATCTTACGCAACACATCTGCTTCTATACTGGCAGAGATAAGACAGCCAACCTGCCTTGTTAAGTAGTTGTCTTAATATACTTTGATGCTGTGTCCTTTCACCGCTGGCCACGAACGTGACCAGAGAAAAGCCTGGTGCTGGAGAGGAAAGAGGGTCGAACAGGCGAAATGAAGTGAAGTGAAGAGATTTGAGTGGTTCTTAACAGCGCAGCGGGGTCTTGAGAGCCGATGAGGGTGATTGAGGAGAATATGGAGCAGCGCCGAAATGAAGGGGCGGGGGAAACGGGGGATCCCCGAGAAAACCGTCTGGTCAGCGGTATCGTCCGGCACGATTCCCACATTTGAAAATCCGGGAGTGGCTCGGCCGGGGATTGAACCCGGTTCGCCTTGGTTGGGAGCGAGCAGGCTAACCGCTCAGCCACCTCGGCCCCAACAGCCGAGAAGTGGTTACGCCTAGTTAGTGTTTTAGCGAGCTTATGTTCAAATGAGAAGTCTTTACAGGCTCTGGTAAGGGTGAGTTTATTCGTGACCAGGAGGAGCGTAAACTAGGCGGTACTTACAGGTTACATAGATCCTGACCCAGGAAGGTACACGCTAAATCTGAATCAGTGATAATTTCACTGTTTAAATCAGTTAACAGCACTTGACTTATTCAACAGTCCCTTAAGTCAATTTCACTGATGAATTAGTGGAAATTGCCAGTTTTCCTCACTAATTCATCAACCATTTAATTCGCTGATTCTCAGTGATTTGTTTTTTTGAGTGATGGATCAGTTTAAAAAAAACCTGTATCAAATGAAATAATAACGCATAAACTAATAAAACCCATTATATATACATATATACACACATATGTAATGTGAGTTTAGCCTTTTATAACAGCATTTTACGATGCAACATGAGCATTTAGCCTTTCGCTTCGTTTTTACGACTTCGTTTCCACGTAATCATCACAGCGCTCGGTTTGAAGGTTTAAACTGCATTACATGTGGTGACGTGGGTGCATCCATACTTACTATTGGTTTTAACAATCCTAATGTTACATATTAAACTAAAAACGAAAATAAAGGATATACAATTTAAAGCTACACATTTTCGATAAATAAATGTATTAGCCCCTACATATATTTTCTCTCTAACAGCTCGATTGTTAACGTAATGGTATAAAAGTGGGCTGCCGTACGTTAAAGGCCTGGACACCCGAAGTTATATTTTCTTCCTTTTTAAATTACGTTAAATTGCACAATATAAACAGTGACGATCGGAAATATGTTTATTTCTCGCAATGATTTGGTTAAATTCAATAAAAGCAATATTTAATTCGGTGTACGCAGTTGGCTGTCACTTAATCAATAAGTGAAATTGTTTCATTGAAACACCCAGTGATTTTCCACTGATTATTTGTGGAACCATTTTCACGGATTCAGGTAGTCGAATTTCACTGCGAATCAGTGGTTTTCCACTGATTCGAATTTTAAGTGTAGCAGGGGAATATGCGGGTTATTCCCATTGCATGCCTCAATTATGTAAAGAAACAGAACTATCAGGCAGAAAGCCTCTGCATGAAGTAGAATGTCCCTAACTTGAATAGTAATGAATAAATACGAGGTCTAAGCCACAATCCTCTGAGACTACGTAGTAAACAGTGTATGAGTGGGTACAATGATTTACATGTAAGTAAATACGTATAGTCGATCCGAAGACAAGGGCTGCAAATCTGCGGATCCGCCGCCATCTTGGAATTTACCGTTTTTCTATCAAGATTTTCTGTTTTCCCCTCAAAATATACCATTTTACACTTGAAATTGGTCCTTTTCACTCAAAATTTCCTTTTTCCCCTCAAAATATTGTGTTTTTCCACAAATTTGTGAAAAAAAGTGCTTGCTCCCCAATGTGGCTGACTGGAAGCCATCGACAGCCAATTTTCGAGCCATTTGAAAGATTTAGGGGGCTTGCTTAGTACTTGTAGACCACCACCCCGTCACCTCACAATAGCCAAGATTACCTCACATCCTTCCCCCACCCAATCATGAAAAATCAAGAAAAATCACAAATTCCAAAATAATAATTTCAAAAATCGAGAAACACATAACATTAAAAGCCCTTCCGTTGATCGCCCCACCATCACCATCCCCTCACTACATCTCCACCTCACACCTTCTGGCAATACTTATAAAATGAAAAAATAGAAAAAAAAATTTTAACTAAAGGAACATATAATGTTAATCTCACGCTCACCCCACCAGCCCCACCAACTACACCATCCTAACCAACCACCTATCCCCTCACTGCAATCCACCCAGTCACAAAAATTCGGGAATGATAGCAAAAAAATTTATTATAAATTTCGAAGAACACATATCGTTAATNATCCACCCAGTCACAAAAATTCGGGAATGATAGCAAAAAAATTTATTATAAATTTCGAAGAACACATATCGTTAATCTCACACTCATCCCACTACATACAACTCACCCCCTCTCCACCCCCACCGCCTAGCATATATTATAAAATCAAGAAAAATTGAAGAAAAAAAATCCAAAAATCGAGGGACATATACCGTTAACCCCACACTCACCACGCCACCCTAACCAACCCTACACCCCTGGAAATTATTATAAAATCGAGAAAAGTCACAAAAAATTCTAAAAATCAAGGAATGTTTGACAAACGACCCCCTACCCTTGCTCAACACTCCACACCCCTCCCGAATAAACTATCCATCACTAAAAGCATCGACCACCCCTCTTCACCATTTCCTCTTCTCTCTGTCCAACACCTCTTCCCTAACTGCTTTTGCGGGTCAGGCCTGGCGCGACCTTCGCCCTCCTTACTCCAAGTCTGTTGCTTACAACCCACTTAGAATATATTCCACTCTAATTTTTTATGCACTTCATTTCAACAAATATGTTTACTACATTATCAATGATTATGCACATTCTGTGATTGGCCATTACAGCAAATATTTAAGTACTAGCATTATATGTTGCCCACATCATTACAAATATTTATTTTATCATGCTCACTCCCTTTACCAACATGTAGTGGCAGATCTGAAAACCAAGAACATCATATTCTATATAGCAGGGAAGTAGGCAGGCTACAAAACTAGCAAGAAATTAAAGACTTTTTCATTGAAATTATATGCATTTACATACTTCAAACTACAAACATAAAAACAGAATCTTTAAATTTTCCACACCATTCATGTAGTGTCTTTACAGAGGCATTCTCACTTTTCAGGTAGCGAATATAATCTGCTTATACGCAGCTCAAGACAGTCTATGCTAGCAAGCTTACAACCAGAACCCCTTGGCTATATATTCTTCTTCACGACAAAGTTTTTCTTTCAATGCCTCTACAGAACCCCGGATTCTATCAACATTGTAAAGTACTTGATTCACAGTCTTGAATGCTCGGCAACTGATTTCTTCGTCCAAAGGTTGAGTCTTTTCGTAGGTACACTTCATCCAAACATTGTATTTTATAGGACCGTCTTCAAATTCTTCTATTAATTGATTGATAATCCTTTACTTAATGTGGTCCAAGTATGTACATATGTCTTTCGTATCTACAATATTATTTCCAATCACATAATCTTTTAAAGTAACCTTGAATGCTAATTGTTTCAGGTAGAATATGTTCGATATGATTTCGCCAATAGCTAGTACAGGTCGTTTCTTAGCTGCTGAAACTCGGCATTTACAGTTCTTGCTATGTATCTTCAGCTTATCGCCGCGTTTGAACAGATAGTTGCACTTAATGCATCGCTGCATAGCACAGGAAGGTCCCTTCACACCGCAGTTATTCCATGCTTCCTTGCACCGTGGCTGTAGGCCAATATCTTGTCACGGTAACAGCAACGAAGCCTTGGCGAAGTCATCGATGGCAGCACTGCTGTAGGTGTACCATCCGAAGAAATCGATGGCGCTGTCGGTGTCATGCCTGAAAAAGTCTATGGCACTGTTGGTGCCATGCCTGAAGAAGTCGATGGTGGTAACTATATCTGAAGAAGTCGATGGTGCTGTCGGTGCCATTCCTGAGGAAGTCGATGGTGGTGCTGCTGCCACAGGAGTCCAATCTAAAGAAGTCGATAGCATTTGGGCGTTGGTGGACGACCAACCTTTGGCTCCATAATGTATTCCTTTTGCTTACACGAGCTGAGACAAAGTGTCTTTCACTGCTGCCACGGTCAAACTTACCTTCCTAACTGGAACCCAGCTCCTTAAATACTCGCAAGCAGGCACTTTGACATTCTATGTTCCACCCACCATAACTCAAGTTTAGAGAAACTATAGAGTTCAAACCAGCCGACAAGACCAACCTGTCATACCACTCACCTATACAATCAAACGATGATGGAAAATCTCGAATTAAAAAAAAAAGTGTCCTAATAAGTGTCTTGTAGCTAACCTCTTCGCAGAATCTTGGCAAAACATTTCTACCAGAGCTTGCCATACCAAAGGGTCATACTAACATAACGTAACATACCAAAGGACCCCCCCCCCCCA
>NQII01000495.1:60237-131098 GCA_002778355.1 Clitarchus hookeri
AAAACCAAACCTAGTGTAATCTAACTTACCAAAGGCCAGAAATAATCAAAAATATCCTAACATAAACTAACCTACCATTGCCCAGATAAAAAGCATACTTTTTCTAAGCACTCACATTTCCTACATATCTAGCATTATTTCTGCCACTTAAGAAAATTTAACAAATTCAGACATCAGAAATGCACTTCAAACATACTGCAGCCAATCAGCACTTCGAGTGACATTCACCTTACACTTACAAATGAACATTCGGATCAGGAAGAATTATATTTAAAATCCAATATAGCCAAATATAAATTCAGATACCATCATGTCTACCCGAGCAACATACATTCAAGGTCAGGCCATATCACAATAATCCTTACCATCTGTCAATGTAACATAAAGACACTTTGTCTCAGCTCGTGTAAGCAAAAGGAATACATTATGGAGCGAAAGGTTGGTCGTCCACCAACGCCCAAATGCTATCGACTTCTTTAGATTGGGCTCCTGTGGCAGCAGCACCACCATCGACTTCCTCAGGAATGGCACCGACAGCACCATCGACTTCTTCAGATATAGTNCTCCTGTGGCAGCAGCACCACCATCGACTTCCTCAGGAATGGCACCGACAGCACCATCGACTTCTTCAGATATAGTTACCACCATCGACTTCTTCAGGCATGGCACCAACAGTGCCATAGACTTTTTCAGGCATGACACCGACAGCGCCATCGATTTCTTCGGATGGTACACCTACAGCAGTGCTGCCATCGATGACTTCGCCAAGGCTTCGTTGCTGTTACCGTGACAAGATATTGGCCTACAGCCACGGTGCAAGGAAGCATGGAATAACTGCGGTGTGAAGGGACCTTCCTGTGCTATGCAGCGATGCATTAAGTGCAACTATCTGTTCAAACGCGGCGATAAGCTGAAGATACATAGCAAGAACTGTAAATGCCGAGTTTCAGCAGCTAAGAAACGACCTGTACTAGCTATTGGCGAAATCATATCGAACATATTCTACCTGAAACAATTAGCATTCAAGGTTACTTTAAAAGATTATGTGATTGGAAATAATATTGTAGATACGAAAGACATATGTACATACTTGGACCACATTAAGTAAAGGATTATCAATCAATTAATAGAAGAATTTGAAGACGGTCCTATAAAATACAATGTTTGGATGAAGTGTACCTACGAAAAGACTCAACCTTTGGACGAAGAAATCAGTTGCCGAGCATTCAAGACTGTGAATCAAGTACTTTACAATGTTGATAGAATCCGGGGTTCTGTAGAGGCATTGAAAGAAAAACTTTGTCGTGAAGAAGAATATATAGCCAAGGGGTTCTGGTTGTAAGCTTGCTAGCATAGACTGTCTTGAGCTGCGTATAAGCAGATTATATTCGCTACCTGAAAAGTGAGAATGCCTCTGTAAAGACACTACATGAATGGTGTGGAAAATTTAAAGATTCTGTTTTTATGTTTGTAGTTTGAAGTATGTAAATGCATATAATTTCAATGAAAAAGTCTTTAATTTCTTGCTAGTTTTGTAGCCTGCCTACTTCCCTGCTATATAGAATATGATGTTCTTGGTTTTCAGATCTGCCACTACATGTTGGTAAAGGGAGTGAGCATGATAAAATAAATATTTGTAATGATGTGGGCAACATATAATGCTAGTACTTAAATATTTGCTGTAATGGCCAATCACAGAATGTGCATAATCATTGATAATGTAGTAAACATATTTGTTGAAATGAAGTGCATAAAAAATTAGAGTGGAATATATTCTAAGTGGGTTGTAAGCAACAGACTTGGAGTAAGGAGGGCGAAGGTCGCGCCAGGCCTGACCCGCAAAAGCAGTTAGGGAAGAGGTGTTGGACAGAGAGAAGAGGAAATGGTGAAGAGGGGTGGTCGATGCTTTTAGTGATGGATAGTTTATTCGGGAGGGGTGTGGAGTGTTGAGCAAGGGTAGGGGGTCGTTTGTCAAACATTCCTTGATTTTTAGAATTTTTTGTGACTTTTCTCGATTTTATAATAATTTCCAGGGGTGTAGGGTTGGTTAGGGTGGCGTGGTGAGTGTGGGGTTAACGGTATATGTCCCTCGATTTTTGGATTTTTTTTCTTCAATTTTTCTTGATTTTATAATATATGCTAGGCGGTGGGGGTGGAGAGGGGGTGAGTTGTATGTAGTGGGATGAGTGTAATATTAACGATATGTGTTCTTCGAAATTTATAATAAATTTTTTTGCTATCATTCCCGAATTTTTGTGACTGGGTGGATATGTAGTGAGGAGATGGTGATGGTAGGGGCGAGAAACGGAAGGGATTCTAATGTATATGTTACTCGATTTTTAAGATTTTTTAAAAGATTTTTTTTATTTTTCTTTATTTTTTATGATTGGTTGGTGGGAAGGTGGTGAGGTGGGCTTGGCTAGGGTGAGGTGATGGGGTGATGGCCTGCAAGTATTAAGCAAAGCCCCCCCCCCACCCAAATCTTTCAAATGGCTCGAAAATTGGCTTTCGGGGGCTCCTGTTAGCCACATTGAGAAGCAAGCACTTTTTTTTCACAAATTTTTGGAAAAAACGGAGTATTTTGAGGAGGAAAAAGGGGAAATTTTGTAGGTAAAAGACCAATTAAGGGGTAAAATTGTCTGTTTTGAGGGAAAATGTGAAATTCCAAGACGGCGGCGGATCCGCAGATCCGCACCCCTCAGTCTTTGTCCTCGGATCGGCTATACCTATCTACTCACGTATCAAAAGTGTCTCCTGATTGGCCTGTGTGCATTGGCGTTAAAGGATACACCTGACGTTGGATGGTATTGTGTAGAGCTTAAGGCATCTTAAAGTCGTAGTAACTAGATAACAGAGCCACGTGATGTAAGTATGACTTGTGTGAGGGCGACAGGAGTGAGATGACACTGAAACCCCATGAGTCGGGTGTCACATTGACGTGGAACTGGCAAGGCACACAAACTATCTCTGAGGACATGATGTAAGAAATATTTATGTACACTGGATATTCGATGACGACATGAGAATGATAACCCTGGAGCAGCATAGGTCGAACATCACATATACGTGGAACGAAGCACACACACGTAGGTACACTGGATGCGCGAGATACACCTAAAAAAAAAAAGCTACACTCTAAGGGCAGCATCATCTAGACGCAGCGGAGGTAACACTTAACCTGTCTTTAATGGTTATGTTCCACAAATTAGTCTAAGGCACTCTGGAAAACTTACCGAAAGTTTCCGAATCAAATTAATTACTCTTTACGGTGGTAAAAGTACCACTGTAAATACATACATGGCAAATACTGAGCCCGGATTTGGCTGGACTGCTGTCTTACAATTTATGAGCAAATGCAAACTTTTTACAATATATAATACAGAGGAACCCATAATGTACCAGAATCGTTTTTTCACTGACTGCCTTTTAGACCTTCCCTAAGTCTGTGGGCAATCGGCCCATGGCACACAACTCTTATTAGCATCAACCTTCCGTTGTGCACTGCAGCGCGTGTAGATAGATATGTACGTTATGTAGGTTTTGTTAGCATCCCTTTTCTACACACTTGTGGCTGGTATTATATATATGCGTGTTGAAAATACAGTCGTTGAAATTCATGTAGGTATGAAGTATCCAGACCGAGAGTAATTAAAATATTCTCGAAAAAGTTAAAGAGCTGTTAATACTAACTTAGGGAAAGTGTTTCCGTATCTTAGCGTCTTATTGAAAGTGCAGTTTTTAATTGTAAGCACTGATATTTGTTTCATTTTGCTTTAAACTTATTAGATTAAGATTTGACATTAAAAGTTGTATCTTAATGTTTCTAATTATTTCTTATTGCCACTTGATCGTCATAAATACTGTTCCGTGACATTTTTTAATTTTTTACATTTATATTTACAATAGGCAGCTTTAAATTGGACATAAGCAAACCATATAAATAAATATATTGTTTTGTTGTGCTTGTATAGCTGACTGTACTGGCTTTAGCTATCAATAAATTGATAGTATAATTATCACTGCTTGAAGTTACATGGCTGAACACTGCACAAATTGAATGCCGCAGTTAAATCTACAGAATTATCAAAAATTTACTTTCCCCATTCTCTTTATAAATTTCAAATGCATTCAGAATATTGCTCTATCAGTTATGAAAATATAAAACGAAACGTAGCAAATATGGCCAGCGACAATATTCATTGCAAGAGTTTATATGTTGACGCCGTTATTTTCACAGCAGACTATCACTCTCTCACAGGCGAGATGCAAAATTATTATCATTACTGGAAGATTGATAAAAAAAAAAGGCATTCCGACCGGTTTGTTTAAGGACTCCATTACCAAACATTTTGTTTGGCCATTTCGGAGGTTCCGGTAACTACGCAGATCCGCTTTCAACTCAGTTATTTATGAACTGATATTTTCCTATGACAACTGCGTTATGTGTATGCACCTTTGAGTTGAGATCAGACTTGACCAAAAAGTTCCATATATTCCAGTTTAGAATACAAATCAGCCTCGTAACATGGTGAAGTAGCTAATTCGAAGAATTGATATTAATATTTCATCACAAGTGTTTTTTTTTTTCAGTCCACTGCAAAATTTTATATCAAGACCAAAAAGGGTAGCGGGTCGTTCGGCTGATCCTTTACATTTTGTTTTTTATTTTGTGCCAATCACATCCAGGGTTTCATTTTTATTTATATTTTATGCTGTGGTTACTCTTATTTCTATAACAGGCGATAAGAAACCAAAGTGTTCTGAAATAGGTACCTACCTATATGTATTTACTTTCTTCACGAACTTCCGATAACATCTCATGTAACGCATATTTTTGTTAATTTTCTAGCCTGAAACAAAAGAAAACTACCTATACCATTATTTAAATTTAAAACAGTTGAAGTGACAAATTTCTATTTTTTAATTTAAAAATAAAAGGATTTTGTTTTAGGTATTTGGCCATCTCGTTAGCGGGTTTCAAAGTTATGCCAATTTCCCGAATAGCTTAGGGCTTATCAAAAGGAAACACGCACGGGCATTGAAAACAATATTATAAGTGGTTCATTTTTCTACAGCTGCATATACTTTTTTCAGTACCTAGTGGTTTTTTAACAGTAGCGATTTACAGTTCATTTTTGTTGCATTTGGTTCGTTTTGAAAGGTTCTAAGAGTACAATTTTTTTTTTTTTGCGCTGTGGGTTAGTTTAAATGAAAACATTCTAAGTCTGCTAGAAATTTCCCCTTTTTTACTATTTTATGTTTTTAAGCGACGCGACATTTCGGCTCATATAATACGTACGAAAACATTGAGAGAAAATAAACTTTCTTTCACAGTAAAACGATTTTCAATTACAGTTTGTCATGGGCTCGTTGTTACGTGGAGTATAACCTACCTTTGGACTTGCGCTCCGCTCCAGGCGATGCGACTGGCAAACACGTTCCGCTACCTCTCCCCCCCCCCCCCCTCTACGTGTGTGACGGCAATGAAACAAGTGGCCCACCGACCGCAGCCAGCGCCGTCCCACACACTTTCCACTCGTGTGCACCGAGCCTTTAACGACCGTGACAAATTAAATCGCCCACTCGAGCTCACTTCACTATGCAAACCTAATACATACGGTAAGACGTGTACATATGCAAATGGAACTGCGTGTTCCTTCGATACTGTTCACACTCCATCGTGTGTGTATGAGCCCTGACGTCTAGACATTACGAAATGACGATATATTATTCCGTGTCGTGTGCACAACAGAAATGCCAGAGAAAATAAGTTTTTTATTGTCTTTTTTACATTTGTCCGATCCTTTTTTTTTTAATTTAGCTGGGCCAAAAACTTGCTTTTTTATTTTCCTTTATCCATCTAGTTTCATCAAAATTAAGTTAATTTACGAGTTGTGTGTTTACTAGCTGCTAACATTTTGTATGAACAACACTTTTTCTTTCTTTTAAGTGCACTTTCTCATGCAGACGTCTCTTACGCACACGAAATTAGTCATAAAGCCTTTTAAGGGGACGAGGTCATAGTTGTATCACAGACTATGCAGTATGGAAAAGCGGAATGATGTGGCGGTTCCTTTGATGAGAACGTATCCATTCGCTGATGGACTGCGCGAGGATCTGGAACGGGCCTTGAACATGATTGGTTACTGCGTTCTGCGAACTGTTCCCTGTTGGCTGGGCTGCTGGCTGAAAAGCAATTTACAAGACCTACGGCGTTCCGGTATGTTGCTGGCCAGTGCCGCCATTTTGCCCACGAGTGCGGCTGGAGTTCGCGGTATAGCTGCTGTTTCACTGCTGTACTTATTCTTAAATATTCTGTGGTCGTGTGCAGTTCAGTTGTTGTGACACTTCGACTTTCACACTAAACTAACAACATTGTGTACATAACTTTTAGGCCTACTCAGTTTTCAGCTGTCCATGCTATGTTGTTCAAAAATATAGTAAATTATTTTAAGTGAGAGGCTTACTTAGATTCGAATAAAAATCAACTACGCATATGTACCGCATTTCTTAAATTTTGCCAAAAAAAGTTGGAAATACTTGAATATCTTGTTTATCCAATCGAAAAGAATTATAAATCTAAATGCTGAGCGGTAAGTGGTGTAGATCACTTAGGTTAATTAATTAGAAATTCATTTAATGCCTCAATGTGAAAATGCGCTTCTCTTGTTAAAAATGAACGTGTTAATGGTATTTCTGTAGATCGGAACAATTAAATGGGGTGCTTGGCCTTCGGGACCCCCCCCCCCCNCCGCCTTCTAAATTTGTATGCTTTTACACTTGCAAGCTCATACACAGAGTACGCCAGGCACCGCATTTCTGACGCCATGGGGCGCTCTACGGGTGATTACCAGCCAGGGGAATCCGTCACTCGCATTGCACGCTGGAATTGAGTGGAGAGATTTAGGACGCTCTTAACATCGAGGTCTTGAGAGCCGATGAGGGTGAAGTGAGGTAAGTATGGATAAGCGCCAGAATGCAAGGGTGGGGGGTTCGGAAGATCCCCCATAAAACCCGCTGATCCGCGGCATCGTCGGGCACGATCCCCACATGCGGAATCGAACCTGGTTCGCCTAAGTGGGAGGCGAGTAGTCTGACCACCGCACCACCCCGGCCCCCTAAACGCTGGAGAGAGAGAAGAGGAGCGGCTCTTAAAAACGAAGTCTTGAGATTGTACGCTGAGTGCTGGAGCTATTGAATTAAAAATGGTGATTTAATAACGTCATTGTGTTCAGTACGTAGATAGAAAATGAGGGTAGGGTGATTATCCTTGGTACGCAGTAGGCAATCTCCGTGTTCCGCCATTGAACTGCTTTTCTGTCAATAGTACTATTAGAAACAACGTGGATATGAATTCAGGTTAGAACACTGTTTACATAAGCAAGTGCGTTGAGATGTTTGTACACTTCCTCTAACATAGTTTTGATGCAACTAGACCATATTGAAGTTAGTCAAAGTATTTTATTCATATAAAAGGGAGGATCTGTAGTAAATTCAAATATAAACAAACACGTTCATCGCTGTTGACCATGTGAGTTTGCCAGTTGTACTGGCGATGGACGAGCCAATGTTGGAGACATGCAAAGAAAACGAAAATCTGTCTACATCATCTCATCTTTATTGTATGGTTCAGTAAGTAGACTGCTAGGTACTAGTCCGCATGGCAGTCACCGTGAAGAAATGAAGCACGGCTGCAAGAAAAACGAGAGGGAGATTCGAGAAGGGGATTGTGGATGAGGGCGTGTTCGCGGACTGAACAGTAATATATCAGAGTATAAGTGGCATAAAAGGTAATAATTTTGTTACGTAAATAAGACAACTCGTCTCGAGATAAGACGCTACAGGAGATAAGAGCTGTTACTCCTATCTTTCGTAAGTTCAATAGCTTTTGTATGTACATATATGTTTTACTATATATATGAGCCTTAACTGCATATGCAAGGGGCTGCTGATTTTACTGCATGATTCGAAATACTATCCTTCTTAATTCACAAATTTTTCAATTGTGTGTACTTTTTTGCCATTTGTATTATGACTTACGAACCTTTGGTTCCAACAGAATTTGTGTAAATTTTTCCATCGGTCCGAAACTTATTTGCATGCAGCGTATATTGAACAAAGCAAAATCCCAGAAACGAAGGAATTTTACTACATAAGCACTTTCATTAAAGTGTAGGACAATACACAAAATAATTCATAGAGAGGGACTTGGGTAGCCTCCGCCTACAAATCATGTTAACGCTGATATTGGCCAAAAGTATATATATATATATATATATATATATAAGCGTTATTGTTAAGTTTATGGAACTCGTAATTTATTTCATTCTTAAATATCCTAATTAAGAATTATGCGTCCCCTGTATTTTCAGCTAAGCTCACATGCAGAGGTGAAGAATTTTAGCGGAATTATTTCTTACTAGTTTGTACATCAGTCAGCACATTACTTTGCGCCTAAGACAGGGTCAACATATATAAGACGTTAGTGCTACGGTTACTAGATGACTAACCTGAAGTATACATGACGTGGGCTTGGAACAGCAATGGAATGAATAAGAGGTAGAGAATAACAGTGTCAGCCACACTACCATAAACCTGCAATCGTACTGGTGATTGTAAAAGTGGAAGTTCAATTGACTCTTTTCCGGCGATATACAGTTCTAAACAATGCTGATTCATTTTACTCATATGACGGAACGATATTTTATATGCCAGCTTCTAGCAGCTTCCCTCGCGGACAGCGAACAGCAAGGCTGCAGACGTGTTGTGGATACAGACAACTCGCTTACAAAGGAAGACTTGAAGCAACAATGACAAACCCTAGAACTGGTAGATAGTGCGATTTGGAAGAACTTTCAATAGTATCGGAAATAGTTGATTTATCCATTACACAGACTCAAAATAACTTGGCCGTGGCCCTGGAGGGGGGTGGGGGATAGAAGTGATAAACATGGTTAATGCTTTGTCAGATATTGTATTAAGCTTAGTCGTGCTGAAATAAAAAATTTGCTCAAGTCTGCGAAACATTTTGGTTGGCCGCTAGACGCATTCTGAATTTCCCCGAAAATTTTTAGAACGACTTACGGATAGAGAAAGCATTAATAAACATCTTCTTATGGGATTTTTACCCCCTTCTTCGGGAAACATCGAACTCAATAGCATGAAAAGGTTTGTTTGACACAGGCATTACTCACATTTTTCGCTTCCCCCAGCTTAATTTCTCCTATGCTTCCCCCCGTCAAGATTTTCAGCTCGTTTATTTGCCAGATCAGGTTTTTTCAACCATAAACAGTACTCCACTTTACACTCCCTACCACTTCTTTAGATGATTTAGGTTGCAACTGCTCTTGTAAAATAGATCTTCAAATAACATCACTGACAGTGACTGGATACTTTGTATTTTAATGTAATACTGACTAGAGTATACTTACAGTAATGTTGAAGGCAGATCAAACAAATGTTCGATGTCTTGACGTGTCATTTAATGCTCAGGGTTTAACTTGAAAGCCAATGAATTCTGTTTTTTTTTCTTTTTAATGCATATACCTGACGTGCACGTAAGTCATGTTTATGACAATTTAATAGTATGAATTGGAANCTCAGGGTTTAACTTGAAAGCCAATGAATTCTGTTTTTTTTTTCTTTTTAATGCATATACCTGACGTGCACGTAAGTCATGTTTATGACAATTTAATAGTATGAATTGGAAGACGCATGGATGGATAATATTTTACGACAATGCTGACTGGTACACACGTGACTGTGGAAAGATGCAAAAGAGTTTTAAGAAGAAAGTCAGTAAGGATTTAAAAAACGCTCACCCAGTCACGACCAAACTACATGTAGTTTTACGGTGTTCTTCCCGGGCATTCTGTACATATATCTGTGGTGTACTTCATACTGCCTCTTTTCGTACGGCGATTTACCTCTAGTTACACACTGGATGGGTATTTCGTAGTAGTATCCTTCATACAACTGTAACAACACGGCATACACATGAATCGTGGTGCAGATTGCTCAAAGTAGTAAGAGAGACAATAGTGGCGGTTGCGGGGTTGAGAAACGGGCGACAGCCGTCAGAGTAGTGATGGTGCCAGCAGGCGGTGCTCTGCGCTGTCTGTAACACTGTACAAACACGTCGTACTGCAACTCTGAGCCTCGGTGTTGTAAGACGTAAGACATAGGACAGAGGTGACGTTCCCGCACGCCCGCAAAGTGCTCTCAGCTTGCGCAAAGCCGCTCGAGAGCACACAGCGAGAGTACGCAGTGCCTGTGAGGGTGATATGAGGTGAAGCTGGAGAAGCAGTCCGCCCGCCAACAATAACGTTCGCCACGTTTCCCATATAAGAAAATCTGGGCGACCACGCTAGCAATCGAACCCGGATCGCCTTGGTGGGAGGAGAGTAGTCTGGCTACTACACACAGCGACTCCTAAAGAGGGAAATGAATTCGTTGGTCACAATACACTGACGCCTTAGAAAACATTACTAACCATCACAAACATTAAATTTCTCCTCGCTATTACTGTGGAGAAAAACGTTAGTTTAGTATATTAAACACTTACTATGCTATAGTTACAGTTAAAAATGCGGAAACCTATTTGAATAAGTAATTATTATTGCAATTCTTTATTTAGTCTGATTTTAATGATAAAGTTTTATTTAAAAATTGAAACTCCTGGATTTGTAGGTACATAACGTTCAGTTACGCGGGAAAGAGTTTTTGTAAATAAAGTTAGGGTTATGTAGGCTTTCTGTATCCAGAGAAGGCCATGTTAAGTAACAGTGAATTGAAATGAAATTATATAGGAATACTGACGAGTTTATCGCGTTTGACAGCCGTTTATTGCTGCTACTGGTTCTCCAAGCACCAGGATTAGAGTTGCGTGCCTTTTACGGTAAATACGTCACTCAAACAAGGTCATAGGCAGACTGTCAATGCCACCAATGGCATACCACCTCGTGTGAATGACGTCACAAATGGTACGTTTCATGTAGCGTAATGACCAGTAACGAAGATTTTAAAAAACGAATAGGGCAAGTTGGCCTGCAAATAGGGTTGCAAGACTGGGCAACATTTCCACAATTTAGGCTGTTTTTTTTTAAAGACCCAGGCACTGTATAATATTGCTTGATGGCCGGTGGCCAAACTGGCGATAGAAGAAAACTAACCATTAATTTATTTTATTTTTTATTTACTTTGATTCACACGTACGTCTTCTGTTGAGCAGTAATTGTTAATTGAAATGAGCTACTTGCCGACTAGAAATGTCATCGCTATATTTAGATGGTGGGGACCGCGAGGGAGATTATATTTGTTTCGTGTTCGTAAAGCATTCTACGAAGTGGTCGAGCAACTATGAAAAATCACGTATCAGATTTTAATAAAAGTACGGCACTCCCAACGCCGAGTAATAAAAATAAGTGATGGATTTAAAAAAAACTGAACACGCCTAATATTTATGTTCAGTGTTCAATATAAAAATAGTGCATACTACCACGCCACTTAGCAGCTTGATACGTATAAACACAGATGGAATTTCCAGACCGTTATCCTCACAACTAGAGACTCACGAATTTGGTGAGTTCCAGCGGGGCTGGACTAGTCCTTAATGCGTGTGCTTTCTTGTTACTTTTGTGACTGGTTCACTCGGTTCCTGACACGCCCTGCTGGACTATGAACCATAAATAGGCTTTAGAAAAGAGACCGAGCGAATCATGTACAACTTAGTACATAGCACAAATGAAGTCACCAGCCAATGGACAAATGTCAATACCTAGGGTGCACAGGGCTTAGCCTGCCGTGGAGTTTAGCCTAGCCGTCAAATGAACTTGCGAAATTTCCGTGTATCTACTGACAACATATAACCTGGTTTCAATATACGCTAAATCTGTTTGGGCAACTAATTCACCTGTCCTACAGACTCTCCTCTAATAAAATTATCGTGGTCGCTTTTCATTGTCCTACGATTGCAGACTGCTCGTCGACACAGTGACACGCCCGTAGGAGCGCCGAGGAAATCGATGCGCGCATGGAGGTTCCTTTGATGTGGGCGTATTCAGTCCCTAATGGCTGCGCGAGGTTCTGTGAACTGGCCTTGTGTTCAGGTCCTGCGAGAGATTATTTATTGTCTGCGCTGCCGTCCGGCGAGGTTCCACCGCACTGACAACTAAGTGAGATCATTTTTCTGGCGCGCGCGGCTGGGGTTCGCATTACACGCGGATGTTTCGCTTTGGTACTGTTAACGGTGTTGGACCCCAAAAATATTAATAATTGAATTTTTGTACAAAATATTGTTCAACTTGTAAACATTATATGTAATGACATTTTCCTGGAATAAAAAAAGTTGTAAACTTTATATTTTTTTAATAATTTGATGTCAAATTCAAATTTTTTTCTGTTTTGCTGCAGCCATAATAACAAATACTAAGTTGTACAAATTTAAAAAAATACAAAGTAAACTAATGCNGTTGTAAACTTTATATTTTTTTAATAATTTGATGTCAAATTCAAATTTTTTCTGTTTTGCTGCAGCCATAATAACAAATACTAAGTTGTACAAATTTAAAAAAATACAAAGTAAACTAATGCGATGGGCTACCGTGTGACATATATGTAATCACCAAATAACATTTCATTCATTGAAGAAAAAAAAAGGTTAAAAATATGCAACATTNGCGATGGGCTACCGTGTGACATATATGTAATCACCAAATAACATTTCATTCATTGAAGAAAAAAAAAGGTTAAAAATATGCAACATTTCTTTATATTTAAAATTTTTCATATATATATATATGGCGGGCTATTTAGTGATTACATATATGACACGCAGTAGCCCATGGCTTTAGTTTACTTTGTAAATGTTTTGATTTGTACAACTTAGTTAGTATTTATTATGGCTGCAGTAAAACAGAAACATTTTGTATTTGACATAAAATTATTTTTAAAAATATGAAGTGTAAAAAAAATTGTGTTCTAGGAAAATGTCATCGCATGCAATGCGTACAAGTTGAACAATGGTTGGTACAAATAAAAAATTATTAATTTTAGGGGTCTAATACTTTAACTATTGTGTGGCCTCGGGCTATGGCAGGGAGAAGGTTCTGAAAGCTTCCCAGGGAGCTTGACGTCCGGCCACCACATCCTGTATCCAGCGAACATGACGAACTTCCGTGGTGCGGTTAGTACATACCAGCTTCCGGGGTGAGGGGTTCTGGTTTCAAATCCCAGACGAACGGAGGAGAGTGGAAATATTCACGGAGGTTTGCTCGACATACTCAAGAGAGCGTGGGAAATAAATTGATTTCAAACACGTCAAAATAACTGTAAAGATTTTTAAAACCACACACACACACACACACACACACACACACACACACACACACACATATATATATATATATATATATATACCAACATAATGATATTGGCCAAATTTGTGGGCAATTATTTTGCAACATTGGCGAATATTTATTTCGCATAATAAATGTATGACGTCAGAAATATCTCTGAAGAAATACATAACTCTGGTACAGTGGCATGTGGTGAACCGTTGCAAGGTAAACTGGCATTAGCTCTGTTGCTTGCTAGTTTACACTTTCACCACTAAAACGTAGCTCGGTGGCTTGCGCCACAGGACGCGTGTAGTGAGTCACTTGCTACTCGTTTGGGAGTATTCGGAATACATTCTATTTCCCCAGGCTGCACGGTGGTTACTGGTTCCTGCCACGTGCGCCGAAATTGTACAGCAGTAAGCAAGCACCAGCTTACCTTGCAACACTTCACCACACGCCACTGCTCTGGTAAAATATTTGCTCCCACAGTAAAACAATTCTGTAGGATTATAGTTTTTTANACTTCACCACACGCCACTGCTCTGGTAAAATATTTGCTCCCACAGTAAAACAATTCTGTAGGATTATAGTTTTTTCTATTTCCTTTACTAGCTTTCATTAAAATTGTAAAATAAAATAAACTTTATAGCGTTTATTTATGTACCATGTCCCTTTAAGAGGTCGTTCCAGTATTTCAGGGGCAGTATGCAACCAACAATAACCCTATTTACTTCAATGCTAACATTTGTATGCTCTTAGTGATAAAAGTAATACAAATTTTTAAATTATATATTTATCATATTAAAGACATGATCAATCTTATTTGAAATGTGTTCTCCNACTTCACCACACGCCACTGCTCTGGTAAAATATTTGCTCCCACAGTAAAACAATTCTGTAGGATTATAGTTTTTTATATTTCCTTTACTAGCTTTCATTAAAATTGTAAAATAAAATAAACTTTATAGCGTTTATTTATGTACCATGTCCCTTTAAGAGGTCGTTCCAGTATTTCAGGGGCAGTATGCAACCAACAATAACCCTATTTACTTCAATGCTAACATTTGTATGCTCTTAGTGACAAAAGTAATACAAATTTTTAAATTATATATTTATCATATTAAAGACATGATCAATCTTATTTGAAATGTGTTCTCCNAAAAGTAATACAAATTTTTAAATTATATATTTATCATATTAAAGACATGATCAATCTTATTTGAAATGTGTTCTCCGAGATCGGCCAATAGCGATGGTTTTATCATAATAGTTCAAAACGATGATAATCTTAAAATGTGATATCAGAAATAACATTCATACAATCACGAATGAAACCTGTTATGTTATGTGGTAACTGTTATCCAATCTGCTGAAAATGAACTTTGGAATCATGCATTCACGAAGTTGTGCGGATCATATTGCGATCGTGACAGCAACAGATATCAAATAACGTAAAATTTGCGGTACCATTTCTTGGACATAAGTTACTTTCGTCCTTCGTCCTTGCTGTACAGGGGGTATAGGAAAAAAATAACAGGCCAGAACATTAGTATTGAATGTGCACGGGAATGTGGGGTCGGTGGGTGTGGCTGTCCGACACGTCAGGAAGAACAGCGGGCTACTGGCTGTCTTCAAACAAAACCTCTTGGGCGGTGACCTTGTGGACGGTGAACTACAGTGTTTCTGGCAACTGGCATTTGGAAGTGCACGACATTGTGTTTTTCCACAAAGCAGTTGATTGGCGATTGTCGCGGAAAGGAAGATACGTACTTGGAATGCGTTTTCATTAGAAAAATATACATATGTTAAGAGAGCTCTAAATTCTTGATCTGATAACAGGCTAAACATTTGAAATTAAACATTTTTAATTTTTTGTGCTTTACACAGTCTGGCCTTCATGTATTTCATTTTCACGTTTCAACAATTTGTTAACAACTGATACAGGCTTAATTTACAATTCCGTATGTAGGTTCTTATAATGCAAAACTGTTTATTTCTTTAAAAAATAAAACTTTATTCTGGTAAGTTATAATAATGTCACAGCTCTCGAGTGCTCACCCAGATAGCGGTAAACATATTTGAAAGTTTGTTTTCCTCAAAATCTCATGTTTGTTTTTGTTGCGCTAGTAAAAACTTCAGAAGACTAGCGAAAAATATGCGGAAGAAACATATAGTGAATTTGTCAAATCATCCTTTCCTCAAAAAAAAAAAAAAAAAAAGCGGCAAGAAACGTTCGTGTCATCAGGGTAGTAATTGTTTTGATCCTATTCGTTGGTTCATTGTGTAAAATTCATGCCTAATATCGACGCTAAAAGTGTATTCATCAATTACACACACAACTATATATACACACACACACACACATACAGAATGATTCACGGCACCCGTATCACCCCTTTTTCCCAGAAACAACACGGCACCGGGAGTTCGCTAAAAAAATTGTGATAACTATACCCTATATGAATAATCGATTGGTAGTAATTCCATTCCCCCGAACATACAGCAGTTAGTGGTACGGGGGGTGAGCTATGAAATTGCAAATGGGAACAGGGGTAGTATATGGTATCGTTGGATAGATTGCCTAAAAGGAAACTACATTTACTACGACAGTTGTTTTCTGACATCCATAGTTTACGCACAATAAAATAAATCATGTGAGCATATGTTTTGTGACGTGCGTTTTTTATGCAAAATGAAAATGAACGAAAATTATTTGTATTCTTACTACAATCAAGTGGAAGTCAACGAAACATGTTGTTTTTCTGGCATATATTCCTAGTTTACGTACGATCAAAAGGACGTCGGGTGTACCGTAAATACCGGTATGGTGTGAGATAACTACTGTGAAATGGGAACTGGAAACACTCATTTGCACACGTCACTCTTCATAAGTGTTCGAAATGTTGACCATTCTGTATCAGACACGACTCTGCTCTCCTTACGTTCGCGGTTGTTCGGCGGACCTCAGTACAGCTGAGAGATCCACATGCGAATTGAAGTAAACATATCTGTGCATTTAAAAACGAAGATAATTATGAATAATGATACATGAACTTAGTAAGTTTTCCTTGTTATACCCACGATATGATGAACGTGCTTTCTGGACTTACGGAATAATTTTGATAGCCCTTTATTAGCTACAGTGTAAAGGAAAGTAAGTTATATATGTTGCCTACAGGCATATGCCACACTACGCGTCAATTTTGAAGGCGTCCAGTCTTGTAAATTTTGTGGAATAGTTTACCAGGCGTCAGCCTTTTATTTTCAGGTTAGTGTATAGAAAAGGAGGGATACTTGCGACTGTGCTGTCGACTTTGTTTTTTGTTTTTTTTGTTTTTTGTTGAAGAAGCATCTTGCTCTAGAACACGATTCAGAGTTATAAGGTACTAAACGTCATGCCACTACCTGCTCTGTTTCAACATACCTGCCACAAAGGAATTTGGCCTGGACTCTAACAGCCTCTTAGTGGATATTTCCGTAACTGAGAGCCAACCGCAGTTTATTCGATACGTCCTGAATTACTGAGCCAGCAACTAATAGCTACAACAAGCAAGTGCCGAGAGTATTTGGTCGTGCGGTAGAGGGCTTAGGACTCTCATTCACGAAGTCATGGGTTTGGTACTGGCTCGTTTTATGTGGTCTCCAATACCTATTTCTGGAGAAGCGCTTATGCAGTAACTTATAACTATGCTTTGTAAAACATCTCTTTCCCCCCAAATTCATTTACTTCCTGGCTAGACGAGAAGCTTACATCGTGCAACCATCAGCGAATTGGTTTCTCACTGAGGCACAACCGATACATTAAAGCAGGTTTACTATATTAGGAAACGCAAAGTTCGTCCAACTTACTAGCCATTCCGAACGTCGTGCAAATTTTTCCAGTCTCTGCTTACCGAGATTCATATTCAGAATCCCCCGCGCTGTTCGCGGGCGTGTATTAACTACAACACAGTCTGCAGATATGGTAGATTGTGTGGGTGGACCCATACCGAGGTAATGCAACTCTCTGAAACCTAGACGTGCAACTCGAGGCTTGTCGAAATGCCCACGTCTTGTGTTTGTACAGCAGTGGCGATAAGAACGTGGGCAAGGATGTGGGTTTCCGGTGTGTCATACAGCGGCTACGTGCTGTCTTTCGCGCTCTGCTTCTCCGGCTGTTCACTGCGCATTACACTGCAGGCGAGCAACGCCGCGAGTCATACGACGTTGTCCCTGAAAAACTGGCATTACTAGTTATGTTATGTAACAAGCTATGTTAATAATGAGATGTAGGTTTAACTTTAAGTTAAATACAATATATATATATTTTATAACTTATTTACCTCCGTAAACAACAAAAACCTATATGAACTTGACACAAGAAAATAGCTATAATTACAGAACTTAGCACAGTACAATAAAATGTTAAAATCAGCCCAAATACACACATATTGATATACCTGTTAAGTAACTTTAATTAGCAAAGAAATTAATTGGCCTCAATGAACTCTTCCTACCTTCAAACTGTGCCATAAGTCTTCAATGTTTCCCCGGGAGCACCCCATGCCGATTTACAGTTGTCGACAAACTGAAAGATTCAGATCAAGAAAAGTGCACTGTGTACAGCCGCTGGTGTAACACATTCTTGGCTGATAATCCAGGGTTACAGGACTTGACAGGGTTTAGCGACGCAACATAGTTCTACTTATCGAGCTATATAACACCGCGCGTTGCCATAATTGTCTAGACTAAAGAGTATCGCATTAAAATGCCAAACATAGGCAGAGAATAACGGGAGTACATTCTTGAGAAATATACCATATCTTCCTAGTTGGTATGGGTTAACAGATTGGTAGCTAGGCTTGACCACTAGGCAGGGCATTAGACCACTGGGCCTTCATGCAGTTGCGACTAAACACCATAATTTCAATACGAAGAAATTATTTTTGGCCATGGTGATTGGCATTCTGCTGTAAAGCTCACAAGTGTCGTGGAAACTTAAGTAGTATTATGGCACGATCGTTATGTCCTACTAATGGTTCTTTCTGACGACAGATCCACAGTGGTTGTCCGCATGCTGACAGGATGAAACTTGACGTGCTGGAGGAGCTCCCGAGGAAAAATTTCCTGCGAATGATGGGTCGACGCAGGGAGCGACGACACAGTTTCGATGCTGTTCTAAACCATCACTAGAGGTGAGGATAACAACTCGATTGGATCACGGGTGGGTCTGGGTACAGAGGGTTTCAAGGACTATATGAGAGGACACCAAAGGCACATGAATGCATCAAATTGAGTCTTTGTTTTCTTGTCAGTTGGCTTGTTATCTGGAGGTTTCTGCATTAATTGACTGCATTTCAATCGTGTCTCAGGAGCCATGTGCAGATTTAGGTAAATTTTGGAAAAACGTGCTGTTACATAAGGCCCTCCCGAATTCCATTATAGAAAGGCTGATATCAATTAAAATTTGGAGCTCCTGTTAGTCATAAAGTATAACAGTAATATCACTGATAACGGCGTTTAATTTGTAATGCACTCTCGGAATTGCCGCATCAATGATCAACGCTCTGAGAAACTTGATTATTTAAATACGTACTATTTATTTTCATTAAGGTGTGAACATTCTCGCACACTTATCCAGACCCTGCCAAGTTTCTCATGTAACAATACTGATTGAGCTAACGAACTTATTTTGAATAAAATTGAATTTTTATATAATTTTATATTTGAATGGCAACAAATTTTATGGATTCTTGAGAACTGTTATCTTTAATTTAAATCAGCACAGGCAATATTTAATTTGCATTAAAAATATTTTATTTTCATGAGTAGCATACTGGCAATGAATATTACATTTGAATTTTTACACATAAGGTTAAATATATCTTTTCATTGAATATACCTAATGTGACACGGGAAACTATTTCCTAAAAGTGTATAATTTGTGTCGTGTCACAAGTGGTGATGATTTTTGTGTGTGCCAAAACTGTGAAACAATAGGTACCGGATTTTGGACCAGTGTATTCATATGGTAAATATAAGTACCCTGCATTATACACATTTAAGTGCCAGTAAACGGATGAGGTATTGAGATTTTTGTTTCCCAAGAACATCTAACATTCCAAAACCACACTTTAATTTATGTGTATTGTATTAACACCACATTGCACGCAACAGTTAACACTCATCATCTGTCCACAAATATTATGTAGCAGAGTTAGGACGAGTACAGTGAGAGCTATAGAGTTTCAAGTCAGTTCTCCAGTCACTCACTGCTCTCGCTGCAGTGAGTGACTGGAGAACATTTAATTATGGAGTGCAGTGAGGCATCAATGCTGAAATTAATTGGTTTGTACCAGAGTAAGGAAGTCATATGGTGCCCTACCAATGCGAACCATTACAACAGACTACTCGAAAACGATTCCGGAACGAGATTTGTGGTGAATTAGGCTTGGCAGCCGAGGCATGTCAAAAACGAATGAAAAGTTCACGCTCTTCCTTTAGGCGCTAGAAGTCAAAAGTGACTCTAATATATGTACGTATGTAAATGTATGGTGCGGCGGCAGTTCGCACATGCATCTTTCTTCCTCGGCCATACAATGCCTTGCCACTATATTTTCAAGGAACACGAGGTGCGTCATTACTTGCAACTGCGCATTGCAACATCCGACAGGGTTTGCGGGAACGTTCGCCGCACGGTTCACGTTCGCGACGACGTTGCAAGACGCAGCGCATGTGTGTACGCACCTTGTTGGCTCCTCGCAATAAAAGTTCTAAATACTGGGGATTCGACTAACAATACATCACAGCGCTGGGCTACGACAATCTACCTGCTGTTTCCACCCCACGCAACCAATGCTCAGCACAGCGAGTTACTCTTTTATTTTCCCCTCTCATGATTATTTTTAAGTAATCGTCCCTCTCACTGACAGCGTTCAAATATCAGGAGGTGCTTTTATCGCTACGGTGTTTACCAGAAAACCAGTATCGGTAAGCAAGGTCTCCACGATGCATCTACAGTTGACTGTCTAATATAAAAAAAAAGGGATGAAAGGGACATCAGTACTACAAAAAATACATGTTATATTTTATAAAAAAAATATTTAAAAGTCATTGCAGTGATACTTTCTATAACCGAGGTAGTTCGATATAAACAGGGTTGAGGGTTCGTCAGTTCAGCTCCAGAAGCTCCTGTCTGCTCTCTCGCCTGTAGAGCCTGACTTAGTTACTTTGTTCCTGTGGCATCTACAGCACACAACAAGGAAGCAGGGTAAGCAGGAAGCTTCGCTCCACGTGCCGGCTATCAGGAGGCTCCTCGAGGCGTGCTTCGCGTGACTGTCGTCGCCAACACTGCTCCCCTCACCAACCCCTTTTTTTCACATGCATGGCACTTCCAGGGTCTGGCTGCCTTGCGTAAGTATACATTTCCGCCGTATCGTTGTTGTTATTCACAAACCTCGTATCTCAAAAAATCAATGTTTGAAGAACAATAAAAGTATCTATAAAACATTCAATGCACATGAGAATAAAAAGAATATTAAGTGAAACGAGTTGTTATGTCATAACAAAAAAAACTAATATTTCGTAGGAGCAAGCACTTAACTAAGGAGGGTTTTGCAGTAACGTAAGTATTATCACTTCAGTGCAGGTAATAGCATTGTACAGTCCATAGAACGTAGACGAAGCTTTGTGGTAACATAAGAACTGTCACTTGAACGTACGAAGTTTTGCATCTTACCATTGCCAGGAAAAATATTGTACATAATTTTATAAGGCTACGTAGGCTATTGAGGATCGAAATGTTGCGTCCCGGAGACGCTCCCCCTGCAAGACAACATAGTATTTCGGAGCATGCAGCGTGCAATAAAGAAAATACATTGTTGTCTGAAACAACTATCCTGAAGCAAAAAATAACGAAATACAAGTACACACATGTCTTTTGGGGAGAGGAAGTGGGGGGTTAACGGGATCACTGGAAAATTACGATCCTATAATGCAGGGATACACCTGTGGTAAATGTTCCAAATTGAAAGGAAAACCAGGCTTTGAACACTCGCAGTCCTAAAAACAAACGAATATGGAGTTATATGGGGTTATATAAGTGCGCATAGGGCTTACTTGACCCTTCAGCCCTTTTCGTTGTCAGGGGTGATGCTTATGTTATGAATTTGGTAACTATATCTTAAACGGTTTGGAAATTACAGCCAATTATGCTTATAAGTGCGCATAGGGCATACTTGACCATGCAGCCCTATTCGTTGTTAAGTGGGCTTAGGGCATACTTTACTTTGCGGCCCATTTCGTTGTCGGGGTTGATGCCTNACAAGTACACACATGTCTTTTGGGGAGAGGAAGTGGGGGGTTAACGGGATCACTGGAAAATTACGATCCTATAATGTAGGGATACACCTGTGGTAAATGTTCAAAATTGAAAGGAAAACCAGGCTTTGAACACTCGCAGTCCTAAAAACAAACGAATATGGAGTTATATGGGGTTATATAAGTGCGCATAGGGCTTACTTGACCCTTCAGCCCTTTTCGTTGTCAGGGGTGATGCTTATGTTATGAATTTGGTGACTATATCTTCAACGGTTCGGAAATTACAGCCAACTATGCTTATAAGCGTTTGCCCCATCATTCCATTCCGGTGTTTATCTATTCCCAGCCCACTTCATTCTCCACCGTGGGCACTAAAGACCTAGTTGTTAAGCGCCTTTGAAATATTTCAACTACAGTCTTTATATGTTGACACATGATGTACAAGTCTTGTATATCCGCCACATTAGTGACCAGCGTAGAATACGTCGATCTGCTAATGTCCTCTCAGCTGTACGTTCAGAGGGATACAGACAATGCGGCGAAACGAACAGGGTCTGTATGACCTACCCACTGTGCACTATGTTGTAAGTCAGTTTCAAGTGCCACGAGACAATGCGGAGAAATTTTCGCGGCATTCTGTCATGCGCTGACAGCAATCGTTTTTAAACAATGCCCGCCAGCTGTGGAAATAACACCATTCACACAGGAAAAAGAAAGACTTTACGTAGATGCAATGTCAGCGAGGCTCAACAACAGGTCCAAGGTGCGAAACATGGACGATGATGTATATAGTAGGAGCTTATTTTCTGCATTTTCTCGCTGGGGGCCATTAGCAAAACACTGTTTTTATCGGCCACCTCCAAGGCTGAAGTCAAGGCGTTGCTTTCGGAGCACGACGTTCTGGGTTCGATTCCTGATTAAGCCATTATATGTGTTGGTTTAAGTTTGTTTTGGTTGTAACCATCTCCTATTTAGCCTTCCGGTATAAAAAAAAGGGGTTCATATTAAGTCAAAGGAAATAAAAAGAAAATGTTCATTCGGAGTGCAAGTTCACTCTAAAGTGAGCACTTTTTAAAAGTCCTCTCATTTGGAATAGCAGTTAATAAATATATTTTATTTTAGCCTTAGACGTTAACTTCCGGGGGGCGGTGGAATATGTACACTGTGTTTATTACTAACATGGCAAAATGTATTTTAAAATGTGGTTAAAGGATAAAAAAAATGGCTGAAAGAAAAGAGTAACTAGGGTCTCAAATTACTCACTTTACCGCGAACAGCCTTTAACAGTACAGAATTCCTCAGACCCGGGATTAACTTTTACAGCGATGGACAAAAGTATTCTTCCAGAGAGAATGTTAAGTGAAATATCGATATTCGTTCTAAAATGGAAATATTTAACAAGTGATTGGCAGCAGAGGTGTCAGGAATAGATAAATGAAACCTTCTGATTGTAGAAAAGGAATGTATTTTAAAAAGAAAACGAAAATAATACATGAAGTTTCCTTGAGGAAAATTTCTTGCGTGGACGTAAATATTCGTCCATTCCCTGACTTTTATAAAACAGAACCATTAATATTGATCTCAATACTAGGTTTACATACCCTTCCTGTTTATTATTGCTTTAAGTCTTTTTGACTTGGAATGCACAAGGTTCTGTGTAGTATTCNGGTTTACATACCCTTCCTGTTTATTATTGCTTTAAGTCTTTTTGACTTGGAATGCACAAGGTTCTGTGTAGTATTCGAGCCAATATTGTTCCATTCTTTCTGAAGTAACTCTTTCAGTTGTTGTTTTGCTGGTGATGTGGAGTTTTCTCAGCCTTTTCTCCAACTCACTCCACAGATTTTCTATCGGATTAACATCTGGTGAATGAGGTGTTTTCAAAGTATATGGAGTGTTGTAAAGCAGCCGCAGACGTACAATTTCCGCCGTATGCTTGGGGGTCATTGTCGTGTTGAAAGTGAAAATAATTTGCAAAGCCTAGTTTTTCTGCACTCTTCTTTAGATTGTCTTTGAGTATTTGAAGATACACGAATCTGTCCATATTCCCTTCGATGGAAACCAGTTCCCCCACTCCTGAGGCCGACGTGCACCTACAAATCATGACCCCTCCACCATCATGTTTATCTGTGGTCTGCAAGTTCATTTGTTCAAACTCAGTGTTTGGCTTGCGCCACACCAACATTCTACCATCATTGCTATAAATATTAAATTTACTTTCATCTGAAAATATAGCTTTCTCCCAGAATTCAGTATCGTTCTGCACGTGATCATTCGTAAACCGCAGCCGTTTAGCCCTTTTCGTCTTACTAATGTAGGGTTTCTTTCGTGGGACCCTAGTGTGGTACCCAGCACGATTGAGAACCCTTCGTACAGTCCGTGAAGAAACCTGTTCATGAAAATATTTGTTCACTTGAGCTTGAACACGTTTTTGGATTCTTTTTAATAGAATTCACCACATACCTCTGCTCCCTGTGCGATAGCTTCTGCGGACGGCCGCTTCTTTCCTTGCTGGTGAGCGGTGTTTGATCTTGAAATCTTTGTACAACACTTTTAACGGTCGAACAATTTCTTCCCACAATTTGTGCGATATCAGAAAATATTTTTTCTTCTGATCTAAGTCATGTTATAGTTCCTCTTTCTTCAACGGACGTTTCCTTCATTTTTGGCCCCATCTCACGACACTGTTCCACTGCAGCAGGTCGAATCTTCACTATCTGAACACGGAACTTAACTGAAGCCGCAGAACTGATAGGTGTCAGCGGAAAGAGCCTATGCACACTTGTAAATATCAGGTGGATGAATACTTTTGTCCAGGCATCCCCAGTGACACATCATCATAATTTGAGCATTTAACGTACTTGCTCGTTTATTCTGGAACTGTTGCGCGTAGACACGTAGGATAACGTTCATTCTTTCATATGTTACAATATAATTGTGTATCTATGATCGGAACATGGGATATTATACACTTTATTATTGTAAATGCATGAGGNATATGTTACAATATAATTGTGTATCTATGATCGGAACATGGGATATTATACACTTTATTATTGTAAATGCATGAGGGCGAATACTTTTGTCCATCTCTGTACGTTCAGCACTTGTACAGCACTGATTCCTCTATCTAATTCAACCTGTCCCTNGCGAATACTTTTGTCCATCTCTGTACGTTCAGCACTTGTACAGCACTGATTCCTCTATCTAATTCAACCTGTCCCTAAACGCCTTCCGCGATCTGTCACATAAAATAAAAAATTAAAAACATACAGTTGGCGTCAGTAATCCTAACATCCCACTGTCCCGTCATCTGATTTATGTTTTTCGTACGTCGTTTGCAACAACGTTAGCGTAACGATAGCGAATTCTGCACTCTGCTTGTCGGCAAACTTTTGAACCAGTTTGTTCCTCCTATACGTACCGATTGGTCACTAACCATAATTTCGGGTTTCGTATGTGTTTGAGCAGGTATGTTCCATGAACGCTCCTAATGTAAGCTACGTAACGAGAAACTACCGGTCACGGGTTTGGTACTGAAAGTTACCGATTTGAGGTCTTGGCTAATTCAAGAAGATTTTAAGCTAATATCAAGTGGCAAAAATGATGATATTTTACGTCGTAGAGTTATCCACAAACGTTCTTAAGACGACTGTACGTCCTAAAAGTAGTCATGGTACCATGGATTGTAGTGGGTTCTGAACCTCGTGCTAACGAACTCAGGGCTGGTCCGGCCTCCTTGTAAGTCAGATATACATGGAAACGCCTGAAGAAAGTTTGTGCACACACGCTGTTAAGACGTTACCGCTTTGGACTGCGAGGTTCAGAGGTCGAGTCCCCGTTAACTCATAGATACGCATTGCTTTTAGATGTGATATAGGTTTTGTTTATTTAAGACTCACATCCTTTCCTTTACGGTTAGACAGAAGGCATGTTGCCAAGAACCCTTTTACATAAAATAAAGAAGGAATGAATTTCATTCAAAATTAATAATACTTTATTTTAATAGTATTAGCTTCACACAGCTCTTACATGCAAAATTGCATACAACGTTAAATAATGGATCAGAAAATATTGTTCCTGCATAAAAGGTACCGACGACGGGGAAAATCTTGATGTAGTTACAGTAGAGTAACTACGGAGGTGTATCGCTTTTCTGTTTACGTAGAAATTGTAGGGAATATAACTTCTCATGTTATAGAGGAGAAAGTAGGCTGCGNGGGGGGGGGGGGGAAGGCTCTTGAGCCTTCCTATTTATGGTTGCGGCCTACGGAGGCTGCCAAATGGCGCGTAAACTGAAATAGTAAACGTTACACGTATACATGCAAATGCCAATTTTTCGAGTGATCTTCATAAAGTATTTTTTGACTGGATAAAAGGAATTTTTAACCAAGCATTGTTTAAATGTTAAAAAAATCTACAGGATGTATGTGTATGCTGTGCATGGTGTTCATAACAGACGCCAGACTCGTGTAGTTGAGAACTCTCTACCATGGGCGTCAGCAGGAGGGGGGCAAGAACGGGCACTTTCCCTCCCCAGGAAACTGTATTTTTTTCTATAACATGTGAAATAACAATTTTATAACAAATAAATTGCTTATTAGCGATGTTACTTCAAAATGCAAGTCTCTGCTGGGAGGAGTTCTTCCTCGTTTTCCATAGTTATATTTTGATGTTTTTTGTGCATCTGTATTTAATATTTAATTGTAATAATATATTGTATATTGCTAACGACAAAAAAATTATTCAAATTACAAGTCGTGGATGTTCATTGCATGCATTTCGGGTAAAACCCAGTTGTAAATCTCACACTCCTCTGAAGGAAACTTTCTCTAATTCCCACGCTTCCCCTTGGAAAAGATCTTGGTGACGCCCATGCGTTTACGTTTAACATGAGAGAGACTGCCCGGTCGCATCGCGCACATTTCCGGCAGTTCACGCCCTGGGGGACTCCTGGCCGGTATATATAACCTAGTTAAAAGGAGGAACTGCTTCTTGGCTGCGGCAGCAGCCACCAGCTATCCATTTATACATACTCTGCTATTTACCCATGGTTTGTTTTGAAACTCGCGTCGTGAACAGCTGGTTTGCTGGCGAGAGCTTCCGTCATGGAGGGGGTTGTTTTCCTGAAGTTAGAATTACTTTACGTGTTAAGTTTGTCGCCGAACGATCCTCCACTGAGGTCTCCCGCTCGATCCCCGCTGGCGAGAAATTTTTCGGAAGAGAATTATTAATGTGACCATTAAAATAGCCGCTTGNTCCACTGAGGTCTCCCGCTCGATCCCCGCTGGCGAGAAATTTTTCGGAAGAGAATTATTAATGTGACCATTAAAATGGCCGCTCGGTTGTGTAATTTTGTCAGGGTGTGCCACTTTCCTCCCGTATCTTCAGTTCCTTGGTTAGGGTAAATGATTGCGCTTGGCGCCAGCATCTTGTAATCTTACCATGCTGCTCTATCTCACGCATGTTGTACGAGTATACACATCTACGGTATCTGTTAAAACGCTAGGAAATCAAGTAGAAATACAAAATGAATAAATTTATTTTCTAAAAAAAAAAAAAACACGGAATGTACTGGTAATGCCAACGTGGTTATGCATAAAACTAAATGAGACCCACACACCTCACTTCCATTCAATAGGCCGCATGAATATTGTCCTGACGAACGGCGCTGAGTGTTGTTTGTTTTCCAAAGTGGTTTTCCTTAACTCTATACAAATACTCGTGCACTTATTAATTTTTGCCTTTATACACTAAAGTTTATGAAAAATGCAACACCAAGAAGGATACATGTGATATAAATTAACTTTATACCACAGATTAGGTACATGACAATACGCAATTGATTAGGATTGCAGAACTGTACATTATCTCTGTCATTGAGAATTCAGTATGGTGTGAAGCCCCCACATGCTGCAATCAGAGCCCCTAAACGTCGTGGCATGGAATAAAAGAGGACCTGGATATGTTCCTGAGGAATCTCACTCCACGCGGTTTGTATGCGAGTTCACAAATCATCAACAGTGGTTTCTGGAGGATCGTGACGAACAAGTCGCCGAACAACCATATCCCAGACATGTCCGATGGGCGACATGAGCAGCGAACGTGCAGGTCAGGGAAGCAGTGGTACCCGTCGTTCATTGAAGAAGGCTTGCACATTTTTCGCCACATGAAACAGGGCATTGTCCTGCTGAAATGTGGCATTAGGAGTTGCCTGAAGGAGGGGCAGTACCTCGGGCTCTAAAATCTCCCTGATGTAGCGGTTGCGGTTCAGATTGCCCTCAATACGTAGGAGCCGTGACTGCATGTTGTATTCAATGGCACCCAAAACCATCACACTTGGCGTTTGTCCGCTATGCCGCTCCACAATGCAGGCTGCCAGATTGCGATAGCCACAGTAGCTTCTAACACGTATGCGGCCATCACTGTAGGACAGGTTGAAGCGGAACTTGTCAAAAAAAAATACATTTTGTAACTCAGCACGTCAGTGACATCGTTCACGTGCACATTGCAGTCTGAGGCATTTGTGGTTTATGGACAATGGAAGCCGACGCAATGGTATGCGTGACATCAGTCCAGTCCTCAGCAGACAGCATCGAACCATCGACGTAGACAGGTCCACACCCGTAGCAGTGCTCCAGTGTAGAGCCAACACTGTGGACGAGACTGTACGGTCCGTTACGGCCATGCGTACAAGATGGCGTTCATCCCGTGCTATGGTCACATTGCGTGGTCCAGTACCCGCTCGTAGCTGCGTACGACCCTCTTATATCCACTAGTTCCACACGCGCATCACTGTCGTAACAACATACTCTGTATGAGCCGAAATGTCACGGTATGACAAACCCGTTTTCTGGAGATCTATCATTCTGCCCCGTTCGAACTTACTCACATGCTGATATGGCGCCCTTTGACTTCGACGAGGCATACTTGCACTTGCTTTCACTTATTTTGACGGCTATTCACTGACTGAGCTTGGTGCAGCACTGACCTTTCCGGTCACACAAGAGAGGGCGCTGCTGGGCTTACATGTACGCCATCTCTCTGCAATCGTAATCACTTATTACTCGTACACTGTTCTACCCATCCTCTGAGTTTGGATCTATTCGGGCCATTCTTTCTGGGTGTTGCAATTTTCACAAACAATAGTGTAGTTCTTCGCATATCAGACCAAGTCCGTGATAATCTTCTTTGAATAAAAAATAATACATATTACATTGATAAAATTAAGTTAATTTTAAGGGAAATTCTCGCTATTCTTCAAAATTTTGGCGATGTACAATTACTGATGTGCACTACAGGGTTTTTATTTTTACTCCATTATAAACTTCTTTATTTGTGGTTAATGCATCATATAAATTCTTGGTTATCATTTTAGAGAAAAATAATTTAATCACTAAAAGTTTGCTTAAATTTATTCTGCTCTACCCCAGTTATGATGATATAAAATATACAGAATGAGTAAAAGAATACGCCAACTTTGAAGGTCTATAATATCAAAACAAAACAACCTACAACCTTTATTGACCAATCAAATGAACCGTGGAACCGGGAAGTTTGTTTACCATACATTCACAAATGTTCAATGTGACCACCATGAGCGGCCCGAACGACATCTACGTGATAATCAAACTCGTTCCACACTCTTGTCAGCATGTCCGGTGTTACGGTTAGAATGGCGTCCGTAATTATAATTTTGAGGTCGTCAATGTTAGGCGGCAATGGTGGACGAAACATTTGATTCTATATGTACCCCCATAGAAAAAAATCACACGGGGTAAGATCCGGGCTTCTTTGGGGCTGGNACACGGGGTAAGATCCGGGCTTCTTGGGGGCTGGTGATGAAGAGCCTGGTCACCAGCTGCTCCTCGACAAATCCAGCGTTGCGGCAACGTCTCGTTCAGGTATCCGCGAACAGCTAGATGCTAATCGGGTGGCGCACCATAAAGGAAAAATCAGACAGTCCCCTTCACATTGACGTGTCAAATGCGAGCTTGCTACCCCCTCGCCACCTCAAACCGAGAGTTACGAACACCATCCAAATCGTAACACCTGACATGCTGACAAGAGAGTGGAACGAGTTTAATTATCGCGTAGATGTCGTTTGGGCCGCCCATGGTGGTAACACTGAAAATTTATGAATGTATAGTAAACAAACTTCATGGTTACACGGTTAATTTTATTGGTCAATAAAGGTTGTAGGTTGTTTGGTTTTGATATTATATACCTTCTAAGTTGGGGTATTCTTTTATACTCATCCTGTACATCCTAGTTGATTCCTTCCCCATTTCCTTAAACTTTAATATTTCTTTGTGGAGGCCTAGTCACTCTTCTGGGGTACTGAAAAATTCCAAATGAATACAATAAAAATAAATATTTATCTTTTAAATTTGAGGAGTTTTTCTTAAAAAAAAACTCTGATATGTATAATGATCTAAAGATGAACTTCTGACTTGAGCGGCAGTGTGAATATACAAAGTACTTTTGTCTCTTTTGAGAATCAAGCAGAAGAGGACAGAAGCCAAAACGAACACGACATAATCAAAGAATAGGGCAGGCAGGTGAAATTCGTTCGACTTCGCTATTGAGAAGACCAATGTAATGTTGGTTAAAGATAGTCCGCAGTGACTTCCATTCATAACATTCATGCATAGACCAGTAAAGATACAAGAGAAGGTCAGGTAGCTGGATGTGACAGTTTATAGCAAGTTTCACTTTCACGAACACATCCAGTTCATAATGGAGAAGGCAGTAGCACTCTAGCAAGATGAAAGCTGTGTCTATGGCCCCCTAAGGACTGTGGACACAATGATGTTTTATAAAGTAATATTCATTGCTATATCAATATAGGATAATCAGTACATAAACAATATCGCAGAGCTTGTACAAGCGTAGAAAGTTTTGTCGAATACTTAAAGGGCTGAACTAATGGCAAACACTAAAGCATACAAGATAGCATCTACTGACGCACTACTGGTAATGGGTGGAGCGATATCCGTGGATCTCCTGGTGAAAGCGAGGAAATCAGTCCTAGAAAAGAAAGAAGGTGGCTCTGCCCTGCAAAACTAAACAAAAGACGGATGGAATAAATCATAATTTTCTGGCAGGAGAGATAGATCTGACAAATAAATGAACAGTTACATATGCAGTCTACCCAATTTTCTCAAATACCAATAGAACAGCAACTTTAAATGCATATTTCATTCCTTTAATTTGAAAGTTTCTCTTCTCTGTAAGATCAGTAAGATTACTGCCAATGTCCAGCATATCAATCATGAGTGCCCAAAAATATAAGACGTCAAAAGAAGAGCTGGATTAGATGCTGATCAAGAAAGACCTGACAGAAATGATGACCAGCGAAATAAGTGAACCTTGTTTCTAACGAGTTCAAAAACTTGCTGTTGAAAGATTTATGAAAGGATGGCTAACAACCTAGAGATGATACAAGAGCAGAGTGACATGAATACTTAAACCTCGCCCTAAATAAGACTAATTCAACCCGAACTTGACTAAAGTAAAACCGCTGTGGACACTTTGTGTGGGAAGCGGACCCACCGTACAAATAAAGTAACAGTAAATAGAATACGCAAAACTGCTGTAGTTATTTGTAATGGTAGCAGACTCGTCACACAATGTGGGGAAATTTTCCCAGTGTCAAAGGGTAACAATGTTTTAAAGATATGTCAGAAGGCAACTGATGAGTGGGTTGCAGAAGGAACCTGACGGTGATAAGACCTGGCTATGAACATTGACACTGAGCACACTAATGAACGATAACCTTACAATAAACACAGAATATGGAATTGGACGAAGGAGACCTAGCGAGTTAAAGGAAAACAACTTCAAGATGCCAGGACTCTACTAAGATGAAATTAATGCTGGAGGAGGGGGACTGAAGAAATGAATTCCCCCCCCCCGGCAGGCTTCACATCGAATCAAACTGAAGAAGTTGAATAAGGAATAAGGGAAAACAAAAACATTAGTAATAAGGGTCAATTATGATATTGTATAGATCATATAAATATACCAGTGCGAAATGGCATAGCTGTAGATCCCCACAATGAACGGAGAACTGTGATGAGTAGGTCAACCGCACTACCCGACTACTACTGGCAGTGCTGAAAATATAGTATTACAGCAGATCATGTTCGGAGGCAAAAGTAAATAGAAAGAAAAACGTCAAGCCTGTCTGTTACTAAGGTAGAAAAAAATAAAAGAAAACGTTATGTGGTCCGAGAAAATGCAGTAGGCCGAATGAGAGCAAGAGTAACATGAAAATAAATCAAAGGACTACCTTACATATTTTCACTACCCAAAAATGGCACAGTAGCGAGGGTGATAAATTAATGACCAGTCTATGGTTGTCCACATAACTTCAATTATGGCAAACACTGGCACTAGGTTTCTAATATTGATCCGACATACCGACCGTGTAACTAGATGGCTTTTATGCTGCCAGTATCAGTGATGTCGTAAGTATCCTGAAATGCCAATGGCACAGGTTCAGTGGAATATATATGACGAATACACATGGATCCAGTGTCACTGGATTCGGCGGTAGGACGTACACTAATTTATAGCCAAGGCAAAACATGCTTGAATAAAAATTGAAATTATTCTTCAAATAACCTTGGAATACGGATACTTAAACTAGACAGCAAATACCTGTAAAAATGACACAGCGAGGTTAAAATTATACACGAGGCAATTTTGCCTACAAACTCAGCTCACCATTGAAAATCGCTCTCTAAAACTGGGTTGGGGGGATGCTACGTTTGCCCACCCAAAGTTTACCCAGGAGGGGTAAAGAGCCATTTTGCCCCTCCAAAATCCTTATATATATATTAACATCATTCGTATGTAATAATTTGTCGACAATTGTCGCAGAACACTACTGTTTCCTTGTTTAATAATAAATTCCGATTTAAACAGTTTAGGAAATCTTTTTCTTTAAAATTGCAAGTGGAAATTTATTTGGCCCAGGCAACTTCCAGATGTTTGTAGTGTAACTTAAGTATTACCATTCTGTTCAACAAAATGGCCATTAAGATATGTCACTTTCACCTGTCCTTCCAAATGTGTCGAATGAGTCGCTCCCAGTAATAGCGGGAGTTCTTCCAGCAGATTTGATTATAAAATACAGAGGATTCACGGCGGAGAGGGTGCGGGCCGGCAGGCTGTCTAAAGAATATAAGGATACGCTAATGACTGACATTCTGGAAGAATGGCAAAACACCTGGACTAACTCGCAGAAAGGTCGGCAAACCTTTGAGTTATTGCCTGCCATCGAAGCCAGGATGAGCTGTAAGTGGATCACTGTGAACCACTACAGCATGCAACTAACAACTGGACATGGCAACTTCAAGGCGAAGTTAAACAGCCTGCGACTCGTGCAATCTCCGCTGTGCGATGTATGTGGTGTGGATGACACAGTACACCATGTGCTAGAAGACTGTCTCAAGACAGAGGACTTACGAGTTTGGCTTAAGGAACAAACTCGAAGAAAGGGCATTCACTGGAGATTAGAAGATGTGATGGCCAACAAAGATCTCCATAAGATATGGAATGAATTCGCTACTCGGATTGGGAAACGATTAGAAGAATTCGACAAATGGTACCAGCAAATTTCTGATGACCCATAACGGGAAACTCAAACACTCGGAGGAACCCTGATTGGTGAGGAGGACAGGTTTTTAAAGTGAGAAAATCGGTTAATCTACCGGTTACAGGTACCAAGAAAGTGAATGGTCCTTAGGAATGGACAGAAAAAGTGCAGCGCACTGTTTTACTCTTAGGAGTACAGTTACAGTGCGAGAGGTTTGGAGGGTGCGCTGGCCTTCGGGCCTTAAAAACCTATCCTTCCAAATTATACAGATTAGGTGGACCTTTTTACCGCCATTTCAAGTAATGATTCAACCGAAAACGGATCTAAATCTGCCTCATTTTTAAGACCAACTGTTCTTGTAAAATTAGTTGGTCAGGTAGGCACTGCAAATTGTACTCTACAAAAGAAATTTAAATTATAAGAGGCTCATAGATTGATTATGACCTTGAAAGTAAGAAATTGTGCAATTCTACAAAGATGATGTCAACCCTGATCGTCTTTTTGTTTCACAGAGGGATGTTTAATGATTTGCTGTAGAATGAAGGGAAAGTTGTTGATAACATAGAAGATATTATAGATCACTTCAAGCAAGGCGATTTTAAAGTTTTACTCTCAGCACTCTTCAAGTTTTCTGAAGCTGTGGTGAACGTTTCCCATGCCAACAGCAACAGCAGAGAGGTATTTCTCTGGTATTGAGAGACATAAGACGTACTTGCGTTCAATGATGGGAAAGCTGAGGTTCAATTCTGTTAGCATTTTACATATCCACAAGGAGGCTTTTGTGGCATTAGATCTGGATGAGGTAACAGATGACTTCGTAGCAAGAAATGAGACAAGAAAGTGGACATTCCTTCAGCGAGCTGCATTTCCACATGAAAACAGTTAATATGATACATTTGGTGGCTATGTAAAAATAGGACATTCCTTCAGTAAATGTATGTGTGTCATATTTGAAGGAAGTTATATCGTTGTGCTAATTTTGTCGTGTTGAGATGTGAAATTGTTTAATACATGCACGCAATAATGACCATAATAATATTGTTTTCCTTCTTCATATCATGTCATTCCTAAATAGAAAAAAAATTCTATAGATAAATGTGCTTCGGTTAAGGCACCAGCATACATGGAAATAAGTATTGAATCGCTTAATACTGATTTTGAGTAGGCAAGGCTCTGTGTTTTATAACGGTATCACACAAACAAATTTCACCTTTAAAAGATCAAGTAGTACATACAATGTTATGTTTAGGTATGAATAAATGCTTAAATAGCACCATTTGTCACCTTGTGATCCAAATTTTCCCAGGGGAAATCTCGTGGAACCCCCCTCCCCCCTTTATTGGGTACATCTGTGATATTTCATAGCAAATTCATTTTAAATCTCGACACCCCCAATAACTAAGGCGCCACTGGAAAAATCAGTATGGCGATAATGAGCAAAGCACAGCCTTGTTAATAAGGCAAACAGCTGGCAGCTAGACGGCACGTGTGCAGACACGAGCTGCGGCGTTATCTGAACCACAGTTGGCGTTATCTCAGCGCTATGACAATCGCGGAGGCGCTAGTAGGGAGTACACCACATGCAGGTCGCTGCCTCTGATGTGTTGCTACAGTTGGATATAGGTCTGCGTTTTAACTATAGTGGAAGGATAAAGATGTGCCATTGTGCATCTGTATGCAACTGTATAATGCAACATGTATACTCTTTCAAACGATTTAAGCGCCACCGCCATACGCCTGACATCCCCGCAAGATAAAAACGCATACAAATTAATTTTAACAGCGTGACTAAAATGTGCCTGTGCCCTCACTTCGCGTGTTTAACTGAATAAAGTAACTAAATTAATATTCTTTATGTGGTTCATAATTTAAATATTAAAATCCAATTAGCACACAGTCAAACAGTCATTTTCTACATAGTACTACTCAGTACAGCAATTAGTTGTGCCTCAGCAGCACAAGTAAATGCATGTTAGACTATACACAACCTCTCGCTCTCTTTCACTAACACCTGTTACCACTACCAGACGCACCTTGATCACATTGCGAACTGCTGCACCACTGGTTCACAATTTCTCTATCTCCAGAACCGTGAATTAAAGAACTGCTGCTCGGATGTGTGGCCCGGTATCGCCTTGAATAGCCTTTCTGATGGCCCCCCTTGAAATTCCTGCTCTTCCACATTTACGACACAAAAAGAGAGGTGTCTTGATGCTTCTCAGTGGATTTCACGGAACCCTGATCTCTCCCAACTCGAGTGTAGTTAAATTAAAAGCGCACAAGTCATGTGTCGCACAGTGTGAGGTCAGTCAGGCGGACTCCAGACGTCACACCGGCTCAGCAGTGACCAGTAGTGCGCACTATAGTCACGATATAGCGCAAGTATGTTACAGTGTACTTAAAACTAGCTTAAGCTCTAGAACGGTTCATGGAAATGGCGAAACTGAATGTCTGGAAAAAGTTCCCACTTTTTTACTGTAATTTGACGTGTTGACGTGTTGATAAATAATTTCTTGTGAAAAATCCCGTTCAATTTACAGTAAAAATGTAACTTTAATATGAGGGTGTAAAATCTGTGTTATTTATGATAGTGATCGATATACACAACACCGTTTTCAGGAGCTGTCAGACTTCGACATCACCATGTGTTTATAAATTCCAGGTCGTAATTATTTTTTCTCAGTCAATGACGTGTATTCACTTAAATACGGAAGCATTTTAGGCCACATGCTGTGTACATCAGTAATTTTACTCTGTCACGTTTAAATGCGATTTAAACTTCGACTCGGTTTACATGGCACGACTACGCACAAAAGCGCTGGAGACGACGTGACCTCCATTACTGCAGTAAACTTCGAACTGCCAGGTCACCGAGTAGGATCTGATAAACTGAGTGATACTGGAAGTTTTGCACGACTATCACTGGTCACGGCCTCGTCACAGCGTGACTTCTTAGCTTGCCCGACCACCGCAATGAGAAAAAGGTTTCGTTGAATAAAACAAGTCTTGTTGGCGTTACCAAATTAATTGTTTATAGAGGGGCAATAACATAATCTCTTCCTGAAACCAATTTATGTTGTCATCATTTGTTTATTCAAAACACCTAAGATTTGGCTGGTGCAACTAATAAAAAACTTTTAAGGCATGACCGAAACTCTAACCCGGAACATCTACGTTTGAAGGTTTCAATTTAGAGATCTCTGCTTAACTGATAATTGATAAGATAATGATTTTAGGTTTATATTAAGTCAAATGCATGACAATTACGCAAGTATGTTCTTTCAAGTTTTACATACTTATATTTTGTTTTCTGTTAAAATTGTTTTATTGGGATTATTCGCACCGCTATTAAATATCATCAAATACAACAAAAACAAGGATTTCATCCTAATTGTCCCAGAAATTATAGACAAACTCTGAGGGTGTATATTTGAACCAAGGCAAATTACCCAATTATTTTACAGCCAGCCAAACAAATGTAGGTTATGAACAAAACTGTTTTTGTTGCCAACACAAAATCGGCAATCATAGGTGTAAAATTACATTATGCCAGTTAACCACATTTTTATATTTCCCAAAAAAATACTAATTTGACAGTAGATGGTCCTTTGAATAGTTTGCACACTGGCATTTGTTGATGCCCCAGCATTGAAATCTGCGCCAATTTGAGAAAGGGTTGCACGTCTGTCACGTTTAATGATTCTCGCCAGTCATCGTTTTTCCCGTTCGTTCACGATCTTTTTCCGGCCGCAGCGATGTCGAAGACTTGATGTTTTACCGGATTCCCGATATTCACGGTACACTCGTGAAATGGTCGTACGCGAAAATCCAAATTTTATCGCTACCTCGGAGATGTTATATCCCATCTCTCGTGCGCCGACTAACACCACGTTCAAACTCACTTAAATCTTGATAACCTACCATTGTAGCAGCAGTAACCGATCTAGCAACTTTGCCAGACGCTTGTTGTCTTAGGCGCTGCCGACCGCATCGCGTTACTCTGATTGGTTCCACACCTCTGTTATTTGCATACGCACGCCTATACCAGTTTTTTTGTCTCTCCAGTGTATGAAGAGTGTCGTTTTTTTTTATACCTACATTCTAAGAATGATACACACACACTGGCCCACGATTTGTCTCTGGAACAAACAATTTCTACTTCGTTTCAGACAGTTCTCATTGCAAATAATGTAATTTGTTCTTCACTGAACTCAGATCTCAGAACTATTAGGTAACATAAGATCATTTATGACAGGTCTTTTCCAACAAGGTGTAAGTAGGCCTATAACACTAGATAAAAAAGAAATCAAAAGTACACAGGTGAAGTGACTGTCAAATCGTACAAGTGAACCGACGTCTGTATAAAAAATATCTCGAACCATTGGCAACAGATGTGGAAACTCGGGTTGTCCAGACAAGCATATATTTCTTTTCATGTTTTGTGATGCCTCTACCTGCCAAAGAAATTGTAAATGGACACAAAATAACTACACTTTTATTGTGATGAAACACGCATAATAATTATCGTATTATCGTTTTTTTCTACATATAGTTGGAAATTTGTCTATCTTCATTAATTTGTTTTCAGTTATTACTAGAGTCTATTTTTATTTGCATTTTAAATGTCGTAGCGCCTCATCCACTAAGTTCTATCAATTATCAGTTGGAACAGGAACATTTCGCTTTTTAAACGCCTTGTGGGCTAGACTCCATGATCCTGTGTATTTTCGAGCCTTAGGTTTGTGCTCACTGGCTGTTGCCCCTGTGCGTAGCCAGTTTTATCTCAGACCAGATGGCACGGGATTCGGTGCTTGTTTCCTTGCAGGTCTGTTGTTGGCTAAGAGTACATCTGGGCGTGTCTAATAAATTGTAATCCAACTGCAAACACAGCAGAAAAATGCATGTGCTCGAAGTCTAGCTTGTCCTAAATGAGTTCGTGAGATTTTCCAGTCCTTACATATTAGCAAATGAACACGTAAATCTGCAAAGTTTTCTTTCCCTACAGGCTGGATCGGCTGGATGAGAGAAGACTGGAACTCAGTGGGAACCAGCTGATTGGCTGCACGAGGCTCTGCAATGACCCTTGTGTCTGATTGGCTACTGTCATGTTGCCGAAGATTGTCTCTATTGGCTGGACTGTTGGCTGGTAAATAAGTTCCACAGGCGCTGGTTTGCGAACGGCGTTCCGACATGTTGCTGGTCAGTGCCTCCATTTTGATGGCGTGCGCGGCTGGAGTTCGCAGTGTAACCGGTTATTTCACTTCTGTATTCTAAAGTATTCTGTGTCTGAGGAACACGCCAATCGTCCCAGCTTGTTCCAAGAAAGACGAGGTGAAGGATAAGATGAGGACGGAGTAGCGGCGGAATGAATATCGGGTGGAGAGATTTGGGTGGCTCTTAACATCGAGGTCTTGAGAGCCGATAAGGATGAAGTGAGGCGAGTATGGAGCAGCACCGGAATGCAAGGGCAGGGAAAACGAGAGATCCCCAAGAAAACCCGCCGACCAGCGGCATCGTCCGGCACGATTCCCAAAAGCGAAAACCCGGGAGCGACACGCCGGTAATCGAACCCGGTACGCCTAGGTGGGAGGCGAGTATCCTTACCACCACACCACCACGGCCCCATGGATATCGCGGGGGAAACGGAAGTACCCAAGGAAACAATCACCCTCGGCAGTACCGGCCAAACTTCCCACATGAATACCCATCCGATAAGTTCCCGCCAGCCGGGAGGTGGGATCAAACCGGGCACCCAGCGACGGGAGGCTAGTCGTCTAACTCTGAGCCTACCATAGGAACGAAGGAGTCAAAAATTTCTGAATTCTGCCTGCACCTGTGCAAAAAATAATAATATATACAATTATTACGCCTGTTCATTTTAAATGTTTCATTGTATTTCTAACAGAAACATTAACTCTTTCAGGCTAGAAAAAAAACTAATCTAGGCATTGCAATGAACATATTTTTTGTTTGGGGCTGTACTAAAATAAACATAATGCTCTATAATATGTCAGGACCATTAAAATGTGTTTGTGTCTGATGTCATTGACAGCAGGTGTTAATGTTACTACGAGATATAGCCTAAACAACGAGCAATATAACCACCACGCGAGGGTCTTCCGTTATTGGATGCCGTCTGCTATGTAGCGTACATCATTAAATTCGCTTCGTGTGCATTGTCCAGAACATACATCACCATGACTGAAGAAGTTAAAAGGTGCTTACAGGGGCAGGCGTCTTGGTTTACATACTGTACATCTTACTACTGTAATGAGTAATTACAGCAGGAAACATAAGCAAGCGGATGTCGTTTCATTTGTTGTGTCGCGCGCATTCGCAGGGGCGAAATAAAACCGTTGTGTGACGCAGTTCCGTGATTATAAAGCCCTATAAAGATTTCCAAGCCATTAACCTCACGAACTACCACTACATGATGCGAAGCACTATGTGCGCGGAGTCATAAACCGCATAGTGCCTACATACACTGGACAGCCAATGGCTCAGTGGAGGGAGACTGCGGTGTCACATTGCAACCACGCTATAGGCTATTCACGGTAAACTGATCACTTTCGAAAGCCCTGCCTGAGATCTTCTTGCATGCACAATCTGTATTATTCCGTCATATGCAATATTAATACTGTCACGGGCCTGGCCACTTTGTTCATGCGTCGGCCAAATGAAACTGTGAAGTTATTAGAAAAGTATAATTAAATTCACAAATTTTCTAATTATTATATTTAGATACATTAAAAAAAAACAGAAAGCAGGAGAAATAATTCCAGTTTTTACAAATGCTTTACCTAATACATTGGAGAGCCAAAAATTACTGGTATAGGCGTGCGTATGCAAATAACATAGGTATGGAACCAATCAGAGCAACGCAATGCGGTCGGCAAAACCTATATAAGACAACAAGCGTCTGGCAAAGTTGCTAGATCGGTTACTGCAGCTATAATGGTAGGTTATCAAGATTTAAGTGAGTTTGAACGTGGTGTTAGTCGGCGCACGAGAGATGGGACATTGCATCTCCGAGGTAGCGCTAAAATTTGGATTTTCGCGTACGACCATTTCACGAGTGTACCGTAAATATCGGGAATCCGGTAAAATATCAAATTTTCGAGATTGTGAATGAACGGGACCAACGACGAATGACGAGAATCATTAAACGTGACAGACGTGCAACCCTCTCTCAAATTGGCGCAGATTTCAATGCTGGGGCATCAACAAATGCCAGTGTGCGAACTATTCAAAGGACCATAATTGATACGGGCTTTCAGAGCCGAAGGCCCACTCGTGTACCGTTGTTGACTGCACGACAGAAAGCTTTACGCCTCGCCTGGGCCCGCCAACACCGCCACTGGACTGTTGATGACTGGAAACACGTTGCCTGGTCTGACGAGTCTCGTTTCCAATTGTATTGGGCGGATGGACGTGTACGGGTATGGAGACATCCTCATGAATCCATGGACCCTACATGTCAACAGGGGACTGTTCAAGCTGGTGGAGGCTCTGTCATGGTATGGGGCGTGTGCAGTTGGCGTGAAATGGGACCCCTGATATGTCTAGATATGACTCTGGCAGGTGACAGATACGTAAGCATCCTGTCCGATCACTTGCACCCATTCATGTCCATTGTGCATTCCGACGGACGTGGACAATTGCAGCAGGACAATGCGACACGCTACACGTCGAGAGTTGCTACCGAGGGGCTCCAGGAACACTCTTCTGACTTTAGATAATTCCATTGGCCACCTTAATCACCAGACATGAACATTATTGAGCATATCTGGGATGCCTTGCAACTGGCTGTTCAGAAGAGATCTCCACCGCCTCGCACTCCTATGGATTTGTGGACTGCCCTGCAAGATTCATGGCGTGAATTGCCTCATGCACACCTTCAGACATTAGTCGAGTCCATGCCACATCGTCTTGCGGCACTTCTGCGTGTTCGTGGGAGCCCTACACGATATTAGGTAGATTTACCAGTTTTTTTGGCTCTTCAGTGTACCTTTATTCCAACGTTAAGATATTGTTCTACTTTTCCCTCGGTCGTTAACAACTCTACAGAGCGCGCATGCCACTCAGTGCGTCCGTAAATCGATGCAGGTTGGGACAGCGACATTTGTGTAAGGTTGATTTTAAAAAAGGCTCACTTTATAGTGAACAGCCTTTACACACTGCGAAGCACCACGTGCCCACAGTCATAAGCTGTATGCATACACCGGACGGTCACTGGCTCGGCGGAGAGCGGCTGTGGTGTCACACTGCAAGAATCTAACACGAAGCTGGGATTTTTCCTCAAGCCATCAATACCATAGACTAAAGATGTGGTAGACCGATCTCGTTGGCTGCGCACAACCAATCTCCGTGTCCCAACAGTGAACTACTTTTCTGCCTATATGGCTAGCAAAACCGGCGTGGATCGGATTTGAGGTTAGAATGCTGTTTAGTAAACAAGTGCTTTGTGATGTTTTTATACTTCCACTAATGCAGTTTGGTTAAATTTAAATTTATAAAAGAATTATATTCATATAAAAGTGCTTGTCAATTAAAAATTAAGATATAAATAAAACACGTTCATCACTGTTGATCATGTGACTTTGACAGTTGTGTTCCTTTGGGGTAGGTCAACGTTGGATACATGCGCAGAAGACGAATAAGCGGTCTACCTCATCTTTAGCCTATAAGCAAGACCCGCCACCCTGAAGGTGAAGAAGACAATCAAAAATGAGTAAGATCAAGAAGAACTCTCACAGCACATAGCAGTCGTTCTCCGAGACGGAATAAGGGGAAGGGGGTGCACTATGTATGGTCTACTGCAGTTACCACTACCTGATACTGCGAAAGTGCTCTCTGGTACACCGCTATACTGTGTACCATATAAGAAGGCCACATTCTTGACAGTTGACAATCGCTGTGTCTTTTCGTTTATGTATCCATTCGCCATTAACAGGCATGTCAAGAATAGGCTTTGATGCGGCGAGTCAGCGCGTCCAGGAGGTGCTGCTACGTGCGGCAATTGGTGAACTACTTGGGTGGCGCTGCATTCGTAAACGGAGCTTGGTGGACGTGTGTAGGGTCGTTCGTAAACGCGGTACACGAAATATTTGTTACTTTAAAAATTATACAGAGCTCGCGGGAAAATAAAACCATTTGTATATGCGCGTAAATACATTATTTTAAACAACAATACTATAATATGTTTGTTGGGTGTAGTTCGGGATATGGATAACAGATGGCATGGAAGGGCATATTGCAACAGATGGTGCGCTTTTAACTCACAAGATGGCAGCACCTGGTTCGAGAGTCTGGAAACTTTGGATTTATTCATCACATTTGGATACGTATCGTTTTATTGTGCATCTCATTTTGAACATCTATACATTACTATTTTATCACGAAGTTTCGTTTATAAAACTAAAAAATGCTGTTTTATGACCACGTAAAATAAAATGCATTAATTAATCTATGAACTCTTTCTTATCCGCGTATCTTCTGCTTGTGTGATGTGCTTCGGCACTGCTCTCAGAATAGCCAACTTAATATTAACTTTTGTTCGTTCGTGCATCAGCTGATACAGGATTTTGTAAATGGCAGGTTATTTGTTTTCAATATATTAAGTTGCCACTCACTAACTGTCAGAATGTGGCCTTCTTATATGAAATGAACTATAACACCTACGCCCGTGGCAGGCTGTCCGCATAGTGTAAATAAGGATGAACAGAGTGAACACTCAGTGCTATTGAACCAACACCTTTTTTTTTGTCGTGATCGCTATCCGAATGTGCAAACATTACAAACTTGAAAAAGAAATATTCAAAGCGTAGAAATAAAATGTAAATATCGAAAGCCGAATAATGTGTGATATATGTATTACAAATTCATTTTGTATACTCCAGACATGAATTTTAAAATGCAATGTGTGGATTAAACTTATACAAAATTACTTGGAAAATGTGAGAAAATTTTTGTTTGTAAGCCATTTGGATCCATCCTGTTTTTTTTTTGTGCTTTAAATACGAGTATTTTAATATTTTATTTTAATTAATTTCTTGTGTGCTCTGTATTGTTAATTTTTTAGTCTTTTTTCCAAATTTTATTTTTACCAGCTCTAGGCCATGCTGGAATCTGTAACTCAGCCTCTCTTTCGTAACGAGTAATTTAATTCAGCTACAATTAACTATATATTCGGCCCTAAATTTTTCGTGGGAAGTCAGGAAAATAGACACAGAGAGACAAAAAACACATGGGACTGTGATTTCCCAGAAAGTGCTGAGATAAAAAACACGGTAATGGGAAATTCCGAGTCTCTAGCCACGTAGTCAACCACATTTGGCAAAAACAACACGAAACATAGTCTAGGCACTGCAACTCTCAAAAACAAAATTACCGTAACATTAATAATGTTTCAGTAAATCTATGCACGCGTTATTTGTCAAAATAAGTATCCAAATACAGAATGTTAAGCGTAACACATCCACACGAATGTCCTTGATAAAACTCATTTGAAAACATGCTTGAAAACGATGCAACGCCATTTGTGTATGAGTATATGTAGGAGCGCCACTCTAATGAATTACGTCGGAATCAGCATAATTTTAGGAAAAAAATAGAGTACGTATCTAAAAGCAAATAAAACGTACCTGGTCCTAAAATTGTAAAATAAATAATTTGCAACTGATTAAACATATTATTACAAGAATGCCTAAGGGGAATATCTGGGTTCGTGAGGGATGGAGCTCTTAATAAAAATAAAAGAACCAAATTTGATTTTTAATTTATTCATGCAGGTATTATTTAAAGCATTAAATTATGTATTTACTATAACTATTTTTTATTTCACAGTGAGCGCATTATGTAATGTCTATTTCAACTCTAATTAACGTCCTTTTTTATGTCTCTGTTTGGTTATTGTCAATTAACTCATACTCATCATTAACACAGGTTGTCTATATTTTGCCATCATTTGTAATGACTTTCACTCGCGCATCCAGTCCAATAGTTCAGCATGCAGTCGTATTATTCGCTGCGCCGATGCTCACAATCGCAGATTTTCCTCCCGCTGTTCACTTCTCTCGTCGCTCGCTCGTCATCCTTCGCTCGATGCTCCAGACACTCATTCCTCATCAACTCAACTCAGAGGCCCGTCGCATCATTTATACTCTGCTGGCATTGACCTGGAAAGTTCGACGCACCCCGAGTCACGCTTAGAGAAACTAGGACAGCAAACCACTAGAAAATTCTTCAGATAAATGCAGAAACTCAATACAACCAGGGTCAGCAGTGCACGCCCCAGAAGGGATTATCGTGAGTAGGGAGAAATAGGGGATTCTGGCACAAGAGGCTGGAGGCTGGGGAGCCAGGGAGCCATCCGCCATCTTACATTGCATCACCACCGCCATCTTGGGGGTCATCACCACACCATTTTCGATGACCTTGACCTTTGGTCGCCAAATGGTTTTCAGTCGCCATATTGTTTCTAGAATTTTCCACTTCATGCTCTGTCATTCCATCTTGCTACTTCATACTCTATAATTCAATCTTGTTTCTTTATGCTTTGTCATTCAATCTTGCTACTTCATGTTCTGTCATTCCGTCTTGTTTCTTGATGCTCTGTTATTCCATCTTGCTACTTCATGCTTTGTCATTCCTTCTTGTCTCTCTCATTCCGTCTTCCTCTCTCTCGCCTGTTACATTTATCTGTTGCCTTCTTCGTCTGCCATCTATGTAGTTCCCTGGCGACCTTCGTTCGACTGCCGCCTGATAGGGGAACTGATGTCGGCCACATTGTTTGTGACTACTAGAGTGCACCACCCAATTACTCATTCTGTTCCTGGTGCACCTCCTCACCTTTGTTAGACCCCATGATCTTGGATGTCGTTGCTGTAGGAAGTCGTCTTGAATGTAGTATGCTGTAGGCAGCCATATTGGATGTCGTCTGCTATAGGCTATCATCTATGTAGTTCCTTCGCCTAAGTCGATGAACGACACACTAGAGTGCGCATCTGCTGCATGCACATCTCTCACCTCTGTTCGACAGACATATTTAATTTAAGTCGTCTAGCGATACCCGGGAGTGCTGTGATAGCTCAAAAAATTATCTGGAGGAGTGCTGCACCTTGGGTCGGCATGTAGACGACACCTTAGACTGCTCGGGTATTGGAGCAGTCTGGAGAGTAGGTCTTTAAATGTCGTATACACATAATCCTTCCATCATCATTCGGAAAAAATATATGGTCTTCTTTTATTAAAATTTCATTACAAGTATTATTATTGACCAGCATCTTAGCTTCAGTCGATGAACGAAAATCTGGGTGGATTGATTATGATTTATTTAATATTCATTATATTAAGAGTAACTGTAGATAAGTGGGCATATGAAATGTTCATTACCAACCCCCAAAGGTTACAGTACAGATAGCAAACAATAGTTTCAAATGCTTCCCATATCTCTTCTCTGGTTGAAGCATCAAATTCCTATCGGTAATATATATATATATATATATATATATAATATATATATATTCATGATAGAGCAACAGAGCAAAATTGGTATCTGTATCAATTTAAACATATTTACAGTTCCTCTTCATAGCTGTGAGGCAGCATATGTACACCATCACCCATTATGAACCTCTTATCATCCATCCAAGTTAGTGATAATTTATTGGAACACTCAGAATGAAGTATGCGACAACGATATCTTATATTATGCATTTTGCATCTGATAGAGGTATGTTCCTCCAGAACAGTCAGGTAATCTTGAAAAGTAATCTTCTTTCGAACACACTATTGTACACCTTTGGCTCTTTTTACTTCTCTGCCTCCACATTTGTATGAATACATTTTAGCTCGAAGGCCCACAAAATCACTTATCACCAACCCATTGCACTCATCCTTAAATTTGAGAGCTACTTTTTTGTTGACAGATGAGTAGCAAGGGTGAGAGGTGGGATAGCAGCTCGTATAAAACTCATTAAGAAACAAGTCACTGGCCAAGTCGTGGTAGAAGTCATGATTTATTATTTAATAGATGAACGAATCTGTGTCCATGTATACAAGGTGAAGATTGTTGTTGCTGTACTTCTTCTTCATGACACTGTAGCAGAATTCATACATCACAATCTTCGATAGGTCCAGGAAAGTAAAATCAGCATAGATAGGCTTATCGAAAAGAATACCTTCTTTGTCCAGTTTCACCAGTACGGGTGATTCACTGTAGACCATTCTGTACTTTAATTAAGGTTTCACAATCACCTTCTTGATGCATAGCTTGTCGCATAGCAATTCCATCCTCGGTCTTTCCACTTATTCTACATAAGCTTCCCAAAGGTAGAGTTATTCGCCAGCTTGAAAAAATCTTGCTTGAAGTCATTGCTAGCAGCTTAATGTTTCCTGGTATTCAAGTCTATGTAGGGACTATACCATGGAGTCTGGGTGAAGTGCAGAACATGGTGTACTTTCTTCAGTTTTAGTCAATGCACCATAGCTTGCTTCAAGTTGCGATAGTGAAAAACAGTGAGTCTTGGTTTCCAGCATTGTGAGAAGTTTCTTCTACTTTGAGCCTGAAGGGCACTTGTTGACTAGCAGAAAAGGCAAGACCATATGATCTTCATGCAGGAAGGTAGGGTATCAACACCTATCTCTAAAATATAACCTGTATTGGACTCATCAGCCACATTCGACACATTTATATTGGTGTTACACCTCAGGAAGTCACATTTTGGGAGTGGGGGCGATATTGCTTTTTCATAAAGGTTGTTGGTGTCGATATACTGTAGATAGGTCGATGGCTGTGAGGAGTCGAATATTTCAGGCAGGTGCTTGTTTTAGCTTTGCATTGTCTTTTCACACATTGAGCCACACTTCCGTGGATTGCTGCCTCTAAGAACATGTACTTCTTGTAATCAGTCAGTAGCTTTAGTTCCATCTTTGTCATCCACAGCATCGCATCAAACGAAAATCCCTGTGTACTAACTTAGTGTACACAGTCTAGCGCATATGTTTCCATGTAGAGATATCTGAAATTTTCGAAAACATCACTCAGGATGAGTACATCTGTCTTGAGATAGATGTCTAAGTAATCTCCAAGCATTTTACATTCGAATTTGTCCCAGACGGTCTGTACATGAGCATAGTATTCGTACGAGATGCTGGAGTCTGTTAATCTGTTGTAAAACTTATCCTTGTCCAGTAGTCGTGCTTCTTCTAGTTTCGCCCAAGAATCCATATAGTCATAAGGATACACACAGTTGCGAGTGACCAGACTCATTTCTTAAGGAGTGCAAAATTTGGCAGTATTCCTGAACTTATAAGAAGGATGGTTTTGACCTAGACTGGCAAGACCTGCTGACATGAAGCAAAATGTGTCCACGAACTGCATGCTGAACCTGTCACCCAGATGCCTGGAGGAAGTTATCATCTTTTCTTCACTATGACGGAGGAATGATGAAAATGTCCTTGTTGTCATAGCTCAGTTATTTTACAATGAAATTCTCATCATAGGACAAATTGTGAATTAAGACTGGTAGTTTCTTCAGTTGCCGGCAAAGCACATTGCAGTTGTTGCAAGCTGTACCAATGTATTTGCCAGTAAAATTGAAACGGTCTCGTACTTTGCAGTTGTTGGATTCTAATGTGGCAGAGCAGTAGCAGCATGTAGAGGCTTGGGCAAAATAAATCTGTTTGGATGGTATCAGAGGAGCCATTGGTATAGATGTCTCATATATTGCCTTCACTTTTTTGGCAATATCAACAATGTAATTCATGAAGTGCTTCTCTGCATCAGTATCTCTGTAGACAGTTGGTTCTGCAGGCAGGTCTGAAGTCAAGTATGCAGGAATGACATCAGTATCAACACAAACATAAATACAGTAGATGCATGCTTCATATTTTTGATAAGTATATTTATATGCATTGAGAGGGTTAGGCTCACATGTATCGATAGGCTTTAATATGGCCTCAAAGTCACAATATGATACTACTGGTACATTATCACCATTCTGAAAATTTCTGAACTTCAAAATGGGTGGCTCACCATTCTTCTCAGGCTTGGGCATCTCAACTCGTACTGGTGCATGGGTAGAACAGTACCTCTGGTGTTCATGCAAAGCTTCTTCTCCTGTGAGACCTGATACACAAGGTTGGTTGTCAATGTAAAACAGGATTTACAAAAGTAAATTTTCTCTTTATGTGTCGTAAGCTGTGGATGGATGAGTCGCGAAAAGTTCGTAATGCATGTAAAACGCGAATTCTCTTCATCAGTGATGAGAATAAGGTCGATGTGTGTTGTTTTTTCATTCTTGGTTACATGCTTAGAAACCACCTTAATGTTATCATCGAGAGCATATGTATTAATGGATATCTCGGGGTTTCGTCTCTCAAACACTCTAATCTGGCATAATGGCGTAGGAAAGTCGAAACCTCTGAAGTCGAGCTTGTCTTCCAGGTCACAGTATCGGTGGTCCACTCTTGAGGATTAGGTCCTTCTACATATCCAGCAAGCACAGCCCACTTGAAGCATTGATGGTCGGTATTCTTGGGGTTTATTATCGCCTTTCTAGCCTTGATGGGAGCAAACAGGTCAATGTAGAAAGAGGCCTTCGGTGGATTGAGTTTGTTTATTCTGAGTTGTAGTTGCTTTATGGATGATATAGTTAAGCCAGAGCCCTTGCTTGTATACTACTCCTCTTCTTGACAAATTTTTTGGATACTGTCCACTATGGCTTACTCTACATCATTGGTATTATACTTAGTGATGTTTTTATTCTTGAATGCACAGACATCACTCTCATATTCATACAGCTCAGGATTGCCATACTCACATTCCAACACAATATTAAACTTGATGCTTCTATTCTCTTCAATCTTTTCGATGATCTGGTTGATTATATTCTGTTTTATGTCACTGAAATATGCACAGATATCTTTATATTCATTTCCATCATTCACTGCAACCAATGTCTTTAAGTTCCTCTGAAAAGCAGTTTCTGCCTCCACATACCCATTAGAATTTTCGGCCGCAGCTTCAGCAACTATTCTGGGACGAGCCGAAGTTTGCAAGACAGCTTGAGGTGTGCTAGATAGTCCCCCATTGAGATGTGCCGGATGGTCCTGTATGATATGTAGGTTTTGCAACTCATCGCTTCTTTGCAGAGGCGAAGCAGGTCCATTAAATTTAGGAACATGTCATGCAAGATTGTCTGCTCTGGTGAACTGTTTGTTGCACTTCTCACATTGGTAGGTCTTGCAGTCCGGGTTGAACTTGCACGCTACTTTGTGATGTCTTGCATCATGAGTATGAGAAAACTGAGCATTGCAATATCTACAGTTGCTGGTTGCTGTCTGCTTGACATACCACCGCATTTCTCGGCATGTTGACTCAGATTGTCAGTGCAGACATAAACAGTGATATGTGTATTCTTATGTGTACTGTTATGTGTGTCACGTGTTCGCGATACCCGTATTTACCTTCATGGATGTATATTTGCATATATACATACGTATTCCATGTATGCATGTATGTTTCCAACCAACAACATTTCCGACATAGCCATCTGACAACACCAATTAATGTACTGAATCAGATGTAACATTTTCAGTCTTCAAAGTTTTTAAATAAGACTGAATAATTTTTTTAAATCGTTATATCGAAGCATTTAAAACGTGTTTTGAATTTTGTACCTACGAAAAAAAACTTTTGTTTGGAAACAGGAAGTAAACGACCCTAAATAATCTGGAGTTGTAATTTTTCTCGCTGATTGAAAAATAGGAGCCGCCGGGTTCGAAAGTATTTTAATGTGAAATAAAATAATATATTACTTATTTTGTCGTTGAATAAAAATACAACTAAATAAGTGAATGGACCATTAAGACTGTACATGACAAAAGATTTGATCCTTCTATAGTAACTTTGTGGGTGAGTACTGTACAATAAAAGCAGAGGGTGTGTTTGCTGAAGACAGTAAAAATTGTCTCAAAATTAGCAAACAGTAGGCCTACATGTAATGCTGAAAATAAAATATATACGCTTGCGAGATACTTCGTGAAGCTTCCGTAAGGCACTAAGAATTAAAGGAAAAGGGTCTGATGATCAGTTCGGGATTGTGACCATTCTTACGTAAAACTTAAATTAAAATATCGAGAAAAATGAGTTTTTATTTATAATGTTTTGAAAGATATTATCAAACATTTAATACATAATGTAAAAAACAAAAATGATGGTTCTCATTATTTCCATACAAAATGTTTTGGTTTTCGTGGTATAATACAGCAATTCGCTTATTTCCTTCATGCTAACCTTCACACATGGAGTCTGTTACCGTACCACAGCCGGAATGGCGCCAATGGCTATGCTCCGCAACATGCATACTCAACTGGCCACATTCCGATACCTCTTCAATGCGCAGTATGAGTAAACAAGAAGTTCCTATCCCTACAAGAAGTCGCATCTGTGTGGCGCCTGCGTCATTCTACTTCTGGCCAATCTTCTTCACTGACTGCAACGAGGCCAGGAGCACGAGTTCTTTATGCGATGACGTCATGTTGGCAGCAAATTGTTGAACATTAGATTAGGAATTTGGAAGGAGGCCGTTATTAGTGGTGGCATGCATGTAGAAGTAGTTTATGTTACCTTTTTTAGTCTGTAAAATGTTTCAAGGAGCTATATTTAATGGAGGTAAGGTGATGGGCATCGGCTGATTTTAGTTGTTCCGGGTGGAATGTTGTTCATATAATTTATGATACATCACTAGACACTGGTTGTCAGAAAGGTGCACTCGTTCGTGAAATAGAATAAACTGTAAATTACAAAATGTAGAATTTCCTATAAACCGTATGGCAATAAGTAATAAAATTTTTGCAAATTGTAGGGCACAGACCAACTACATTCCTTTGTTTCTCTGCTATTATTTTGGTAATAATAACTTTTTGGAAATGGATTTACTGAATTATATTAATTTGAAAACATTTGGCACAGCGCAGCAAAATTTCAATTAATATTTTTTTATATAATATATATTTTTTTTTTTCAATTTTTCTCTACTCAACTTCTCACAATAAATTCATATAACTTGCTGTTTACAATTACTGACTTCAATCAATCAAGTTTATAATTACCTCAAAGGAATTGATGTAATTAAATAATTAGAAATCAGTCCCAATAGACAGTGTATCAAAACCTATTCCATTATAAATTATGTGTCCATATTTAACAGTTCCGCTATTTACAATAAATCCGTATTACATGTCCATGTCCCACCAGTCCGCGATGTTCTACAGTTCTCCGAGCGCCCTCACGCACAGTAGGCTTCACTCGTCGGGTTTCACGCCCTCTCGTCCATTCTAACCTCGAACACCTGATCCGCCGTCATGTCACACTTGACTTTGCGCCCACACTCAGCCAAAAGGCTTCTACTCAGACTCTCCGCAGTCCCGCGGTGGCTTGTATTATAGGGCCGTAGGCGTCATCTAGAAATTTATCTAAGTCTCGCGTTTCGCCGAGGTCCTAATTCCCAGAAGATTCTTGCGTCTTCTCTATATTTGTCGGCTCCTCCAGCAGGGGGAGGAGGAGGGGCTGTGACGTCAGCCAGGTCTCGACGCTGTCTATCATTCCTTGGCTACGCATGTAAAATTTTCGTGGTGAAAGTGGAGGGGGGAAACGAGGCAGGGCGCACGTCAGACGGGTGTGTCCGGGGAGGGACGAGGTTGGTCACCCCAGACCGCGCATAACGGGAACTCGCCGCCAGTCCAAGATGCAGTGCGTAAAATAGCTATCACAAATGAGTTGAGCTGTGCGTAAATAGAATTTCTAAAGGAGCAGCGAATTCGATTTTGTGTTTGTCTAGTTTGCGTTTTCTCATAGCGATTGCGACAAAAAACCTGCCCATTGGATAACATTGAGTGTCCACTCTGTACTAGTACTATATATACTCTATGCATACACGCAGGAGGGGAAAGAGATTCATTAGGCCTGGTTTATAAAATAAACGCAATAACCAACATTGGCAAAATTGCAGCGATGCAAGAAAGTGAACTCTGAAAACTTCAGGCACCAGTTTATAAAAGTTCCTTGCGACTTTTATAAAAGGCACCTACCTAAAAATTTCAGTGTTTGATATTTTGCGTCGTTGCGATTTTGCCAGTGTTGCGTTATTGCGAAATTTATAAACCAGCCCTTAGCCTTGCCTTCTCGGCATCTTCCTATGTACTCGTACACGTGTAGTCTTGTATACATCACTTGTCGGCACCGAGATTCGCGAATCCGGAAGGCATTCTGATATAGAGAGAATTCGTAAACAAACATTTATTACTCGTGTTCACGGTGGAAAACGTGTGTGTACGGTAAGTATTATCTACGACATTGTTCATAATTATCATGTACGTTTCACCTTGAAGCATGGCACAAGATTGAGAAGTTTTGTTTTCAACACGTATTCGTACATTACACTCTCATAATTGTGAAATTAGTTACAAAAATTACACAACACATCCATCTCGCTATGCAGTAACACTATTTACTGGTATAGTGCACTCATAACTATAGTAATTCATTTACATATGCAGTATATGTGTACACACACATATGTAGACGTAAATAACTGTACATGCATCAAGTGTTATACTTCCTTCGGACGCAAACATTTGGCCGGTATGTGTAAAAATGTGTGTCTGGCCATTTTAAGACGAAACTATTTGTTCCTGTCAGCATCCACGGCGCGGCGCCCGCTAAGCTACAGTGTTCAGGAGTTAAATTTTTTTCCAATTTTGACGAACATATCAAGGCTCCACGCACGGAGTAGCAAAGTATTCTCGCGAGGGCAGGTCCAGCCTTGCTCAGACTTGCAGAGATCTGAGTCACAGCTTTGGCCCATATACATTGTCTTTAGTTTTCGCAGAGATAGACAATCATAAATAGTTTGCAAGTCAACAATGTTTATATTTTCATTGCAGTAAATGCTCAACCATCTCTTCTGCTCAGGACCGGCCACGAAGACGACATCGTTATGATCCATCATTTATGTGGGTACACTGTTTGTTTTCATATATTCCACATCTCCATCTTCCCAGTGCAGTCCGTGGAAATGATTAGTAAGCCATTTATTCATATTCTTGCTTTTGTAGTCTAGCATATGATCTGAGAAGGGTAATGATTTGCATTACTTTGAGCTGTCATGAGAGGAAGCAATACAAATTCCCTTTATGATGAATCCAATCAGCACCGCACGCACCGCAATTGTCACCGCATGCACCACAATTGTCACTGCATGCTCCGCAATTGTCACCACATGCTCTGCAATTGGCACCACATGCACCGCAATCAGCACCACATGCACCGAAATGAGCACTGCATTCACCAAAATTAGCACTGCATGCACTGCAATTAGCACCACATTCACTGCAAGTATCACTGCATGTACCACAATTAGCACTGCATGCACAGAAATTGGCACTACACACACCACAATTGACCCCTCAAGCATCGCACGATAGTAGTGGTAACATACATATTGTCAAGCAAGAAGTTACTCTTCCCATATGTATTCCTGCAGGGGATGAAGTAATCTCCCACAAGTCAAGATATGGAAGCTTATTTCTGAATACTGTGTGGTGCATCATAACCGGTCCTTGAAACTGTAGAAAAACATATATGATGCTAAGTTTGCTGGAGGAACTCGGTGGTCTTCGATTCGAGAATGTGTACTTATAATCAAAATCTCTACAACAGCCAAAGTATCAGTGCCTCGCCCAGATTCTATGGGCTGTGGATGGACTAGGTTACTTTCCTTGCAGTGACAATGAAGCTGTTGTGCCTCCGAGTGAAGCTTTACCAAACTCCATATTTATTTTCGATGATGTAGCATGTGAGAAACAGTCGTGTATTCAAAAATATTTCTGCATGGGCAAACATGTAGAAGAAGATTCGTTTTACCTTTATCAAACTTACTCACTCTTACCAAAACAATTACTACATGACAATGCAAACATACTAGTTTTATTTCGCATGGATGATTTAAACTGATGCCATGTTTATTCTAATCATGTTAATACAGACATGATGGAAGTTAGAAATAGCCAGTTCTGCGCTACTTGGCATCCAGGCGGGGGAAAGGGGACAAGCTGGTGGCCATCTTGGATAATGTCAAATGGCAATTTTTCCTCGGAATTTCCCTTTTTTCCCTCAAAAGTGGCCAAAATCGCCAGAATTTGCTTCAAAATTTCCCGAATTTCTCCCAAACCTGCAACATTTATTACAAAAAATGTGTTTTACACAATACGGCTGACTTTTACACAATTTCCACCTACGACCCCACAATTTGACTAAGTAACTCTTTTTTGGGAAAAGAGGGGTTGAAGGTTTTGAGGGGTTACCCTGACATTCAAGCTCTTATCATTCCATGCCAGCACCATCCATCTTGCCAAAAGAATGTTCGAGTTCATTGCCACATCATGCAACTTCTCTCATTATGCTCTGTCATTCCATGTTGGTTTTCTCATATTCTTTCTGCTTTCCTTTCACCTAATGTCCTGGCAGGGATGAGTCTTATGCTCAGTCATTACACCTTGCTTTTCTCATATTCCTTCCAGTCTCCTTTCACCTGACGTCCTGGCAGGGACGAGTCTCATGCTCTGTCATAACACCTGCGCGACACGGAGCGAAGCCTGCCAATGCATACTAGCCTAGAGTCACCCTGCATGAACGCGTTAAGTACGCTCTAAGCCCACCTATAAGCACAGTTTGCTGTAATTTCCTAATCGTTTCATATACAGCCACCAAAATCATAACATAGTTATCACACCCGACAACGAAAAGGGCCGCAGCGTCAAGTATGCCCTAAGCCTACTAATAAACATAGTTGGCTCTAATTTCCGAACTTTTTAAGATATAGTCACCAAATTCATAACATAGGAAGCACCCCCAACGACGAAAAGGAGCGTGGGGTCAAGTATGCCTTAAGCACACTTATAAGCATAGTTGACTGCAATTTCCGAACCGTTGAAGATAGTCACCAAATTCATAACGTAGGCATCACCGCTCTAAACGAAGTGGACCGCAGGGTCCAAAGCCTACTTATATGCATAGTTGGCTGTGATTTCCGAACTGTTTAAGATAGTCACCAAATTCATAACATAGGTATCACCCCCGACAACGAAAAGGGCCGCAGGGTCAAGTATACCCTAAGCTTACCTATAAGCAAAGTAAGGCTGTAATGTCCTAGCCATTTAAGATAAAACCACCAAATATAACATAGGTATCACCTCCGATGACGAAAAGGGCCGCAAGGTCAAGTATGCCCGAAGCGCACTTATAAGCATAATATGATGTAATTTTCGAACCGTTTAAAATACAGACACCAAATTCATAACATAGGCATCGCCCTTGTATAAGTAAAGTTGGCTGTAATTTCCGAAACATTGTTTAAGATAATGACAAAATTCATAAAATTAAAATCACCCCCGACGACGAAAAGGATCACCAGGCATTACACCTTAAACCCTCTTATAAACATATTTGTATGTTATTTCCGAACCATTTAAGATACAGCCACCAAATTCGTAATATAGGTATCATCCCCCACGACAAAAAGGATCGCGGGGTCAAGTAGGCCCTAAACTCACTTATAAGCATAGTCGGTTGTAATTTCCGAACTGTTTAAGATAGTCACCAAATTCATAACATAGTCATCGCCTCCGACGATGAACAGGGCCACAGGGTCAAGCACATCCTGTGCCCACTTACAAGCATAATTGCCCACCATTTCCCACCTGCCGAAGATATGGGCATCAAATTCATGTCATAAACATCTCCTCTGATGAAGAAGAGGGTGGACTGACTCTGTGATAATCGTCGTTGTCAGGGGTGATGTCTATGTTAAGAATTTGGCGACTGTATCTTAAACGGGTTGGAAATTACGACCAACTATGCTTGTAAGTTCGCATAGGGCATAAATGACCATGCGGTCATTTTCGTTGTCGGGAGTGATGTCTATGTTATGAATTTGATGATTGTATCTTAAATGGTTCCGAAATAACAGACAACTATGCTTATACATACACATAGGGCATAACTGACTTTGTGATAATNGGGGGGGGGGGTTATGTCTATGTTAAAAATTTGGCGACTGTATTTTAAACGGGTTGGAAATTACCACCAACTATACTTATACATACACATACACATAGGTCATAAATGACTCGGTGATAATTTTCGTTGTCGGGAATGATGTCTATGATACGAATTTGGCGACTGCATCTTAAATGGTTAGGAAATTATGGTCAACTATGCTTATAACTACGCACAGAGCATAAATGATCATGCGGTAATTTTCGTTGTCGGGGGTGATGCTAAGTTATGAATTTGGTGACTATCTTAAACTAATCGGAAATTACGACATTCTATGCTTATACGTACTCATAGTGCATAAATGACTCTATGATAATTTTCGTTGTCGGGAATGATGTCTATGTTACGAATTTGGCGACTGTATCTTTAACGGATTGGAAATTACGACCAACTATGCTTATAAGTATGTATTGGGTGTAAATGACTGTTATAATTTTCGTTGTCGGAGATGACGCCTATGTTATGAATTTGACGCTTGTATCTTAAATTGTTCGGAAATTATGGTCAACTATGCTTATAACTATGCATAGGGCATAAATGACTCTGTGGTAATTTTAGTTGTCGGGGGTGATGTGTATGTTATGAATTTGGTGACTATATCTTAAACATATTGGAAATTAGAGTCTACTATGCTTTTACGATGTGAGAAGTTGCATGACAGGGGGCAATGAACACGAACATTCTTCAGCCAAGATGGATGGTGCTGGCTTGTCAATGATGGGACCCTTTCGAGAGCCTCGGGTAGCCAATCAGACTGTGCTTATAAGTACGCATAGGGCATAAATGACCCTGTGTTAGTTTTTGTTGTCGGAGGTGATGCATATGGTAAAAATTTGGTGACTGTATCTTATGCGATTCGGAAATTAGAATCAACTATACTTATACTATGTGAGAAGTTGTATGGCAGTTGAAAAATAATAAATTTTGGGAAAAAAAAAAAAAAAAAANAATAATTTTTCAATTTTTTTTTTTTTTTCGAAATTTTGGAAAATTAAAAAGAATTGTTGCCATTGGTACTGGCTGAAAAAATGGCCGCTATCAGGATGAAATGCAAGATCAGGAAAAAAAATTACAAAATCTCTTGCATTGACTCCATCGGCTTCCCCCGACGACGCCCCACGAATCCTGCGTCCTGCAGCTAAAGCCAGGTGGAATAGAACAGCCATTTCCTTACTACTAATGTCATATTACATCAGAAGTAACAAGCGACGGCTGTGTTGAAAAAAAAAATCAGGCCTCTCAAGTTAGATTTAGGGGGTTTCGATTGGAAAACAGGTTCTGCCTCGCCTTATAGAGTGTCCACACCCTGGCTGTCCGCCTAGGGAGTCTCTAACCCCTTCTTCCTTCTCCCTCCTCTTTGCTGTTTCAGGTGTCTATTGAGGAAGCGGGAGTGGGCATGCGTAATTGCGCATTTCCTCTTCCACCAGAGGTGTGGACCGCCCTCAACCCTGGTTATAAATATAAATGCCAGCGCTACCAAGAAAATGAAAATCCCTCATTACCAATATGTGTCTTACTAATAGTCTTTCAAACACCCTATCAATAAAGATTATCTTTACCCAACCTCTATTCTAGTAGTACTCTTTTTCTATTTCATAAAAATTATTTTCTGTCGAGGAATTTTTATGGTACCTATGCCGGTTTCTCCCCCTCCCCCTTGTTGTTCAGTTTGGGTTAGCATGCGAGGTAACAATGGCCCCAATCGCGGCCATATTTGTCCAATCCCAGTAAAACCTGCATGCCTAGGCTTATGGGGCTCAGCCCTGAGACACACTTAGGTCCCATCCCTATCCAGGACCTCCGACTCTCCTCTTAGTTTTAAGGTAGGTTGGAAAAAGTCACAAACTGGAAAAACTAAGCAAATACAAACTAATGAGACTGTATTTCGGAAATGCTATGTTTTCTTTTACTGTTCAAAAACATATATTAATTTCCCATCTTTACAGAATTACAAGTTGTAATATAAGACAGTTACTAACGTGAAATGAAAGCATTGTTTTAATTTAGCATAATTTTCTTTATCTAACATTGTAATAGCAACAGAGTAGTGTAAGTTCAACAGTAGTTTGTGCGAAAGTTGAAGAGGAGAGGGACGATCCCCTTCAAAATGTTAGTATTGGCCGGGGAAGAGGGGAAGCACGTTTTGCACACCACTTAAAGGTTTTCTGCGTTAACGGGAGTAAAACAAGAGGCGACTGCTATAGTAGCGTCGTCCTTGAAGCTGTGTAGTGTGTGTGTGTTATGTACCAAGATGTGAGACCCTAATGGAGCCCCGCGCAGGCGGATTACGTCACGTCCGATCAGCTGGAGCCAAGGACAGTGTCACGACGTAAGCGACTGCCGGGGTTTGCCCCAGCGCGCCAACATGCCGCTTGGAGTGTTAGCCTTTTCAGCTCCGTCATAGCGGTAGAGTAACAACAATCGCAAATTGCTCGCTCAGAAATCAAACCTGCAGTGCGCCGCACATCAGGCTGATGTTTTATTATTATTATGATTATTTAACGAGTCCATGGCAATAAATAGATGCTGCCATTTTGTTCACATGCTGCTCTCTTTCAAATACGCTACCTGTTCTATATGTGTTACGTCTAATTTGACCACACCAGTCATGACCGTAGGAGCCATGGGGTTCGTGGGGTTCCCGATCCCGAGTGGGGTTATAAGGATCACCAATGGAATTACGATGACCGCTGTGGATTACCAAATCACATNGGGTTCCCGATCCCGAGTGGGGTTATAAGGATCACCAATGGAATTACGATGACCGCTGTGGATTACCAAATCACATTTATGATCTATTCGCGGTTTCTTCACACTTTTTTAATCAAACCTTTGAAAAATCATTTAATGTATGTTTGGTTGTTCCTTAAATGTGCCATGAATCCCAAGCATTGTATTTTAGAATTGTGTTATCATTAAAGTACCCTGTTTTGACGTGACAACGTCTTAAATTAGGTTGCGGCTGGGAGTCACTTATGAAAAAGTGTAACGCTCGGTAACGNATTATGATCTATTCGCGGTTTCTTCACACTTTTTTAATCAAACCTTTGAAAAATCATTTAATGTATGTTTGGTTGTTCCTTAAATGTGCCATGAATCCCAAGCATTGTATTTTAGAATTGTGTTATCATTAAAGTACCCTGTTTTTGGTTAAATTAAACTTTTATTATTATTTTATTTATAAATTGTAATATTCATTTATAATCAATATGAATAAAAACAGTGAAAAAATAGGTGTGTTGGTAACACCTAGTAACAAATAGTTCTTACACAGACTATTATTACAATGAGTACGCACGAAGACAGTGCATTGTTGGTCCAGTGGCACAGTGTAAATACGGAAGTAGGCAGAGACTACATATGGTGGATGGGTGGCGTATGTGTGAGACAGTCATCTAGGTTAAGTTAAACTTTGAGTTCGTCCTTGGTGAAAGTCAATTATGGGAACTCAAGATGGCGGACTTGGCCGCGTCGGGCGTTTGGTTGTCGTGGAAATAGTTTTGGTTGTGCATGCTCTTTGCAAGATCTGCAGGACAGAATTATCGGAATTGTGCGAGGCTGGGGAAAGGCCATATTTGTGGCGGAGATGTTAAAAGTGGAGGGTGAGGGTTTTGGTTGGAGGAATGGGCCACACAGTTTCGTTCACGAAAATCGGTCTCGGCGGGCTTTTTTGGGGGGAACAAGTGAACGATATCGGTGAACAGGTCATTGATTGATTGGCATTGGTGGGCGGCAGCAGAGCGGCGCAGTTGAGGTTGGCGCAGGCGGAGAATTGATTGAAGCGGGCTGCAATTGTAGCACAAAAAACCTTCATGGATCCAGCGCAATATCGCCTATTTAGGGCCACCTGTAGGGATTTGGCTCACATTTGCCGCAGTGCAGAGCTGAAGAGGTCGAGAACTTTGACGAAGAGGAACACAGCAGGAAACTGGATGTTTTTGATGGCACATATTACCAAATCATGGCAGTGGCCAACACTTTGGCTGAGTCATCAGGGACTGGTAATCAAGCATCAGCAGCAAGTATGTCACACGCCCCTAGGGTTCCATTACCAACCGTCAAGTTACCCTATTTTAGTGGGGAAATCAAATCATGGCAAACATTTGGAAAACTTTGAGCTAGTATGGAAGCTCCTCCAAAGATGCTACAATAATAAGCGATTAATTGTTAATCACCATATAAGCATTGGCCAGTGCACCATCAGTCACTGGAAATTGTTACACATTGGTGCAATTATTGTCAATTATTAATGATAATGTTGAAGTACTGAATGTATTAGGAGTATCTGTGCATACTTGGGATTCGTTGCTACCCCGCTTACTGGAGAGAAAGTTGAAAATGAGCCTCAGAAGAGAGTGGGAACTAACCATGACAGATCCTAACCAATAACCGACTTAAGAGCAATTCATATCATTTTTGGAAGTAAGACAGACGATGCTGGAGTCACTTGAGGGAGGGCAATAACCCAAGACAGTACACAAGGTTAGCATCCAAATATACACGAAGTCATCTGGTTTACTTGCAGCACAGTCATTTCTAAGCCAAGCCAAGGAGGGCTCGTCTTGTTGTGTCATGTGCCAGTATAATCATTAGTTACCAAAGTGTCCACAGTTTTCACCTAAGTCACCCAAGGTGCTTTTTTACATTGAAAATCAGTGCAACCTTTAAGTTAATTGTTTACAGCCTTCTCATAGGCCTAAGGTGCCCATCTCAGTATGATTGACAGTGGCGACCTGGCTGGCGTCACAGCCTCCTCCTCTGCCACCCTTCTGGAGTAGCAGAAAGCCGACGAGTTTGGAGGATGCCGAAGAATATTCTCGTAACTAGGACCCTCGGCGCAACATGTCATTTAGAGAAATTTCCGGGCGTTGGCCTACGACCCTATAAATATTGCAGCGGTTCAAGGGTCGGCAGTCTTTCTGTGAAATCTAATTGGCTGAGTGTGGTGCTCGAGCGATGCGGGGTGCAGCGAGAGACATCGGCGAAGGGGATGGACGACGACGGGAGATTACGAGGCGACAGCGGACGAGGTGTTTGGGGTATGGATGGACGATAGGGCGTCATACCCGACGAGTGAAGGCTACTGTGCATGAGGGCTCTCGGAGAACTCTAGAACATTACGGACTGGTAGGACCTGGACTAAACTGAGGTAGTACTAAATTAACATGTAATACGGATTTTATTATAAATATTGGAACTGTGAAATGTGGGCATATAATTTATAAACAAATTGAACAGGTTTTTAAACACTGTCTATTGGCACTAATCTTTATTTATTTAAATACATTAATTTATTTGAGGTAATTGTAAATCATGTTGACTAAATTAATTAATTTAAACAGCAGGAAATTATAACTACTTCTTTTATTTAATTAATATCTCCATCCCTTAAAGAACCTGGTTTAGCAAACTGACTTTTGAGAAAATAGTAGCAATTTTATATAGTTTAGGATGTAGCCTAAATGTTATCACCCTTCCTTATTCCATTCCAGGAGAAAAAAGGGCATTTACTTTACGCGCTAGGTTACATAAATACATGAACAGACAGCGTAGCAAAAATAAACAAAATCTCATGAAAAGTGAAGGTAACACATTTTCATCCCAATTGCGATTGGTCCACAAGATCATTTGGTACATCGGCACGTACCACGTATCATGCGTAAGTTAGACAAGTAACAAGTTTTTCTGTACGTGAATTTACGTATTACTTTACGTCAAACGATTGTAATAGGTCTCACTAAAACACGTTTGTCAATGTATAGCTGACTTACAAGAACGTGTTACTTGTAACGTATTACGTAAACAACAAGTCATCCTTATCCCAGCATTATGATCGGTACGGTCTACAATCTACATTGTGTTGCCCATCTGTGTCAATGAAAACATTTTAAATACTTTAAATTTTAAAATAAGTTTACCTGTGATTTCGATAGATTTACCTTTTTTTTCTTTTTTGCTAATAAAGTGATATTTCCCACGTGTTTTAGAGAGAGAGAGGGAGAAAGAGAGAGAGGGGGGAAAGGCTGTGCGTGTTGGGTTAGGGAAACGGATGGGTGTCGGAGACGCGTGGAGCTTGGGAGGGTGTAAAGGTTTTTCCTACTCATGTGGCAGTACACGTGACCATCCGGGACCTGCGTCAATTTCCGAGGCTGTTGTGTAGGAGGTGGTGAAGGCGGAGGAGAAGGAGGAGGGGGCTTGCCGTGACGTCACGGGACATTAACCAAGTAGCAGGCTCAAAGGTCGAGGGCGTCAGGCGATACTGACGCTCGTTGTGAGTGATCGGTTTTTCGCGTCCATACAGATAATAAGCTGCAAAGAATATGAAAACAAATTGTATGAAACGGGACAGGAAATGTTTACGGATTTATTTTAGTGAGACGCAAGACGCCAAACTTACGTACGTTTGAATCACTTTTTTAATTAGACCGCATTTTATTTTGACAGTACTATACCCCAAGCTAGTAAGGAACCTGCAACTAAATCGTAACATACACGGGTCACCTTCTCGAACAAGAGGGTGAACACCTAAATGTGAATAAGGTGAACACATAGGCCTACTTAAATTCAAGCCACTTGTACAAATTGTACACACAACTAGTATATTTTAAAATGCCAAGACATTCAGATCTAGAGGCTCTTATTAGGGTTGTAGGTGTAATTTGCGCTTTGGCAATAGCATCTGCTGTCAAACAAACAATGGAGATGTCATAGATAATGGATAAGGTCATGGATTCGACGACGAGACGAAGGAACAAGCAATATTCATTGTCTTTTGAAGTTTAACTGCAAAATATTTGACACCCCATCGAAGTCAGTATCATTTTGTAGCCTACATGTAACTGGAATTTTCTACGCAAGTAGCAAAGATTTATATATATATATATATATATATATAGGCTGTTTACGGTAAAGTGAGCACTTTTGAGACCCTAGTTACGTTTTCCTTTCAGTCATATTTAATCCTTTAAGCATCTTTTAAATAAATATTGCCGTGTAAGAAATAAACACAGTGCGTATATCCCACCACGCTCAGAAGTTAACGTCTAAGGCTAAAATAAAATATATCAATTGACTATTATTCCAAATGAGAGGACTTTCAAAAGTGCTCACTTTACCGTGAATAGCCTTCAGTTAAAAATAACATATTCCAGTAGTACCGAAAAATTCGTGTATCGAACGTGCCAATCTACTAGCCAATGAAATATAGAGGCAAGGGTTCAGTCGCCTGCTGATTGTCGTATCAGGGAGTGGCTGTGCTCTGCCATCTTTACAAGAATTGAACCCTCAGTGCCACACACATCCAACTTGGTTTTACGCATTAGGTATGTAATTTTTTCCGCAATGTTTTTTTAACGATTTTTTTATTATGTGCTATTTTTCTCGATTTTTTTAGTTTTAAATTAATAGGGTCAAGGTCACTCACATCCAACAGTGTGGTTGGGGCCAGTAAAGTAATTTGTTCCTAGAATTTAATTTTTATTTTATTTTCAAAGATTTTTTTTTTTTTTAGTTTAAAGTTATTGGGATTAAGATAAAGGCCACCGACATCCAACATGGGGGTCGGAGTCAGTGACGTAGTATGTTCCTCGATATTTACGAGTTTCTTTAGATTTTCTACTATTTCTTCGCAATTGTTAGAGTTCAAGGTTATTGGAGTCAAGGCCAAGGTTACCGACATCCAGTATAGAGGTAGGAGACAGTAGTGTAATATGTCCCTAAATATTTACGATTTTATTTTTTTAATTTTATTTTATTTTCTCGAGTTTTTGATTTAAAGTCATTGGGGTAAATGTCAAGATCACCACAATCTAACTTGAGGGTCGGAGTCAGTGATGTAAAATTTTCCTCAATTTTTACGAGTTTCTTTAGATTTTTACAATCATTTCCTTGATGTTTCGAGCTCAAGGTTGTTGGGGTCATATTCAGAGACGTAATATGTTCCTAACTGTTAGCGCTACAACTGCTGGCGGGTGAATTTATGGGGAGCAGGGTGCGGCCGGTGAGGGGATAGGTAGCTGCGTATGCAGTCTGCTGCAGCCTGATGGCATGCTTAAACATTAGTCTCCATTTAATCAGTTGTGTGTCTGTCGATGTGAGACGAATATTTTTGTAACAGTTTGTACACAGCATAGTGCTGAATTAACATTAAAAACGTATTGTATTTTCTTAACAATTATGACGCGTACAAAAGAATTTATTAAATTAAAAACATTACGTGTTAACTTAAGATTTATGTTGTATACAAAACAACTGCAACTATGGTATTATGCTTGGTTTACAATATAAAAACTACATGTTTACTTAAAAATAGCTAGTGTACAGGACAGAACAATGTGGTTAAACGTGTTGGTTTCCAATAGAACTTAATAGATAATGTGGGTTCTAATTTATTTAAGCATTAAAAGTAATCTTTATATTTGTAATAGTGTATTAGTTTCATGTTGAATTTATGTTTGTAGATTATTTTCTGTAGTATGGAAGTTGATACTGAGTTAGGTAACGAATACTTAATAACGTTAGTGTCACAGAAAACTGTGGTTTGGGACAAATCTCTGGAGGAATATAAACCCACGGCAAGTACGACAGAAGCGTGGTGAGATATTTTCCGTGAAATCCCTCAAACATTTAAAAATACATTTCAGATCAAGAGAAAAGAATCAATATTTATAGAATATCGATAAAACTAATAGTTATGTTGACGTTGTATGTGTGTAAAAAAATACCTGTATAATGTCTGAAATTTTGCCAATATTGTTTACAATTTCCTGTCGAATCAGTAATGTAGTTCTATTAGTGGGCCTTTTGTTTTGTTTGTTATTCACTATGTTTACTTGCTCGGCCGTGATTTCCATTGTTATCAAGGGTTGAGTATATCCCTTCTGAGAAGCGTCTCTTGTGTGCTGTGAACTTCAATTCCTTGGAAAACATTTTCCCTTAGTAACTGACTTTCCTTCAATTTAATTTATGTAACACTTGTAATGACGCAATATACTTAATTTTTCGGGACTTGGATGTAAAATTCTTTCGTGTGTATGAAGCTCGGGAAAGTTTTGTAATATTTTTATCGGGTTTTCAGTTTAAAGCCGTGCTGGCTCGTTTCCCGTGTTTGCTGTTAACGTTTATCAGGAGTCCGGTAGTGTTTCGTTTCAAACTTTGGTTTTTTGGGAAGCGTCATCATTAATTAGATTAGTTCCTTCGGTGCCGTTTTGTTATACGAGAAGTTTGTTATCCGGAGGTGAGTGCGTCAACAAGTTTTTGTGGACTGCGAAGTCGTTTTTGTTGACAGCACAGTTTTAGTTTCCTGCGACGTAACGGGCACAGCAGTATCGATGTCAGGCGGAGCGTGGGACAGCGCAGTTCTCACGCTGCTGCGAGATGAGGCGCTTATCGCAGGAGAAGGGGGGCGATAGGCCAATATATACTGGTGGTGCCTATCGCCTGGGCAACAAAGTAATCAACTGCTGAAGAGGACGCGTAGGGCGTGTGACGACGCATGAGGCGTGAATAATTTAACCCACACCGGCAAGCACCCGCGACCGTTAATTCTTTTCAAATCATTTCTTTTCAACTTAAACTAAATTCTATCTACTTAGACGCATGGGGCGTGGGGGTCGTTAGGGTGCCAGGAGGGAACGAACATCCCTCCTGCCTTCTTAAATTAGTCTTGCGATGCAAGCTTTGAGACATTAACATAAACGGTAAACCACTGTGACGCTGTTCTGTACTTGGATATTTATCTGAACGGTTCGTACTCTGCATACTGGACATTCGTATGTGAACTGTGTCATTCAAAGGATAAATAAAGTATATAACAAACTAACTTCGAACTTGAACTTTCTTTCATAATCAACGAACATCCAATGGTACTGAGTCTCGTGTTTCTACCCCGAGCAAGCCGAGGCAAGTAAACAGTCTGTAGTGTACGCAGCGGAACGTTACACACTATGGCAGCAGATATTCACTAAATTCCAATATTACATCAGGAATGTATCAAAATCTTTCCCTTCTTTTGCAATCAGGTATTCGTGAGAAATTCTGATCATACTTCTCAATAGCCGGAATAACTTTATAAAAAATGTTTTGCCTCTGCTTTTGGCAATCTGATTGTAGACACAAATCGAGAGATATTAATTGCTGCCCTTCATTTATTAGTAGCGCCAGCATTAACTTAGCCTATTTCTTGTTGCCTCTTGTCTTGAGGAAATCACATAATCTTCAAACGACGATTCCCAAAACTTCCATTCTGCTGAAGGAAATTGCAGCCAATCTGCTTTCTGCGTTGTCGAAGCTCTCATGAAGACAAAAAAAAATGAATTCAGCAAAAGAGATACGCCTACTTGTTACATGCAAGGTGAGCTTGTTGAACTATTTGCATGACCGCATCGTATTTTAATTTCTAGCACTTATACATTAAAATTGAATATTCATTTTGTATGAATAAATTACAGTAAGTACTTTTATTGTAAACACTAACTTTACAAAACTTTTTTTTAATATATTATTTTTTAACGAGAAGTTATGAATTACAACAGCAATATTTTTTATGCGACTCAGCAGTACACCAATTGTAAGTGGTGATACAGATCNCTTCTGCGTTGTCGAAGCTCTCATGAAGACAAAAAAAAAATGAATTCAGCAAAAGAGATACGCCTACTTGTTACATGCAAGGTGAGCTTGTTGAACTATTTGCATGACCGCGTCGTATTTTAATTTCTAGCACTTATACATTAAAATTGAATATTCATTTTGTATGAATAAATTACAGTAAGTACTTTTATTGTAAACACTAACTTTACAAAACTTTTTTTTAATATATTATTTTTTAACGAGAAGTTATGAATTACAACAGCAATATTTTTTATGCGACTCAGCAGTACACCAATTGTAAGTGGTGATACAGATCACGCCCTACAAAGCCACAGAGTGGCCCACAGGTCGACGATCGATCACTTACCCAAACATACAGTGTAAAGAATTGTGTAATTTTACACAAATTTGTGTCGCAACAGAGTATCCACAGACATCAGTGTATTTTTATACCTATACTTTTTTTTAACTTTGCTTCAAAGAATCATTACGCTTAAAATAAGTACACTGTACTACTATTTATGCAAACAATTGTGTGAAATTACAGTAAATATGTAACAGAAAGTATGATATAAATGGTGGCACGTTTTTCACCACGGCAAGATAATTTATTTAGATAAGGCAACTGAATTTCCTTTCACCACATTGCTTATTTCTTCGTACTACAAATGGAATTACTTATTCACTGTGTGCAAATGCACCTATTTGCTGGTACTTATTTCACTACAACATGTAAAATCACGCACGCTGTGTACGTACTGTGTACGTATGTACTGTCAGTTTTGACGTGACAACGTCTTAAATTAGGTTGCGGCTGGGAGTCACTTATGAAAAAGTGTAACGCTCGGTAACGTTACGATGAGTCACCGANTGCAAATGCACCTATTTGCTGGTACTTATTTCACTACAACATGTAAAATCACGCACGCTGTGTACGTACTGTGTACGTATGTACTGTCAGTTTTATTTTAAACTCTCTAATGTTGATTCGTAAACTATTTGTATGTAGTTTTGCACGGCACGTTATTTTTTTGTCACATGTGTAAATTTACAAATACATACTGCAAAGCAGTAGTATTTTCCAAAAATGTATATTTATTTTTACAAATCTATATTCACGTGTAACGACAACTAGTACTAAAAATACAGAATTTGAGATTTTAGTATTCGGAATTTTTTTCCCACGTACTTTAAAAAACGTACCATCTTCGTAATTTAACAATTGCATTATTGTTATTCGTGCATTTCAACCATGAGTATAGGCTGTTCTCGATAAAGCAAGCACTTTTAACGCCCTAGTTACATGTTCCTTTTAGCTATTTTTTTTATCCTTTAACAGCCTTTTAAAATTAATATTGCCATATAAGTAATAAACACAGTGTGTTTATTACTTATATGGCAATTAACTTTACATTACTTTTAATGTAAAGTTATCAATATTTTGTGTAAGTTTTTACTTACTTTTTAAAATAATATTTTAATATTATATATATTATGTTTTAAGTTTCACTTCGCCCATGGTTGGTACTTCAATTCACTCTATATTGATGTGTAAATAAAGATCAGTTGACACGAGCCTAAGAGATTAAGTTCATTACACTGGAAAAAAGAGCAATTTTATAGAAATGTACATCAGAAAAATTTTCTTTGAATTAGGTGTTAATTTTTACCACTGCAATGGTGGTAACTTACGAGATAAAAAAATACAACTCAGAAATTTAAATAAATGTGTTGTTATTCACGTAATGTTAATCGCACTTACTATAATTCCAAACAACTTTTAAAGGCTGTAAAACCACAACACAGGAGTTATTGGTTTATTTTTCAAGATGTCGAAAACGCAACAGGAGTGGCTGGGAGTAGTTGATAAGTTTGAAAGGACAAGGAATTTCCCGCATATGTTTCGAAGCAACTTGTCGTGTGACGGTTTAGGGATAGTGGAGCGACGCTGGCCCACAACCACCCCCCCCCCCTCCTCATGCATAACCAGGGTAGAGACATAGAGAGACACTTGTCACTCCTACTCACCACAGGGGAAGGTCAAATCGAGAAGGAGGCGCGTGGCGACTATAACACGTGTCGCGGAGGCGTCGTCCACCCACCCTTCACCAATCCACCCCCTTCGCCTCTAGCAAGCCCATAAGATCTGTTGATCGCAGAGGTTTCACGAGATAGAAAATAATCATGCACAGTTTGCCTAAATTCAGAAAACACGCACCNCCTTCACCCCCCTAGGCCTCACGCCTGCCTGTGAGATCTGTGGAGCACAGAGGTTTCACGGGATATCACCAAATAATCATGTGTATTTCGCCTAAATTCAAAATACACGCACCGTGGCAGAAATAGCTGACAAGCTGGATATTGGTGCCGAGAACACCCCCCCCCTTCACCCCTTAGCTAACCACAGGACAATGTGGAAANCAGAGAGGTTAGATCAGGAGACAATCGAGCAGCCAGTTGAAGATCGCCGCGCAGAGAGAGGTCAGCCACGCCATTTTTGGCCGGGGGCAAATCGGACCCTCGGCCACGTCAGTAGAACATCACCACAGTGAGACTGCAGCAACAGCAGGCCTTTGCCAAAGGCCGCCCATCGCCGGAGCTCACCCACCACAGCTGACAGCACCCACAGCAAGAGATAAGTATTCAGTACGCCGTCNCACCACAGCTGACAGCACCCACAGCAAGAGATAAGTATTCAGTACGCCGTCAAGAGAAGCCCCCCTCCATCACGAGGTCGTTAGCAGTCAATCCGAGTAACAAAATTATTAGAGTACCACACCTCTCAAGTGTTGATGTTGTTTATTTGTGAATATATCCGAGACAATATATTCGTCCTTCAAATTGAAACAGCCAAAGTCTACATTATTACAAACCCCTTAACCTTCAGGCATCATATAGTCTATGCCACTAAGCATTAACAAAAGACGTTACTTACTTTTTGGATGTGTTATTTGGCTTCCCAACTGTGCGGCCTACCCAGCCTAGCGTCAAGTAAATTTGGCATCCCAACTGTGGGGCCTAAATAGCATCAAGTTAAAGTGGCGCCCAACGTGGGGCGTACACAGCCTAGCGTCAAACTGATGGAAAACATATCACTCTTCAGTATCCTATAAAAAATGTTTGTGAATATTTAAATTACCAAGGATTTTCGAGCATAGGACGTTTGCCTGAGGCTGATGAAAACTGTAACTTAATATTTGTGAACTTAGGTTATTAACGAAAAATTTCCGATGGTGAGACTTTGCACACGTCGAATTCTACAAACAAATGACAGGGAACATAATGAATATACCTTAACCTATTAACTAGCGAAATTAAGGATATGCAATACTTCTACGTAGGAGAATAAGCCCTTCCCACGCCAGAAAATCTAAAGAAAGTTTATCCTGATCATTAAATAGGTTAAAAGGAATGCATTTTTAACTACAGGCTGAGCACAGCTCGTTGAACTAATTGAAACCGTGTTTGGTATAATATTTTCCATTTTCCGTATGGTTCGGAAACCTCTACTTTTGGAACCAGCTGTACTTGTGCAATGACTTATCACTCTGTTGTGGAATTGTTTACAAACACGGCCAGATTCTACAACAATATAAACTCCACCAGTATATTCGACTTCAAAGAAAATGTTATACACGGTGATACCTGCCAAATGCTGAAGTTTGGAAGTAGGTATTGATTCTGCTCTGCGGCGTGAGGCGCCAGCACTTGATGCTAGCCCTCAGTGATAGGGCGTATAAATACGTTGACACTGTTGTCTCTAGGTCCAATTTACTAATAAATTACACTGTATTTGTGAGTTCATATAATCGAGTTTTATTGGTGCTTGAACAGGTTAACTGGTACATGAACTCACGAGACAAACTCCCCTCCCCTTTTTCTATGTAGGCTACGTATGGTTTGACGCCGCGA
>NQII01000495.1:131206-157282 GCA_002778355.1 Clitarchus hookeri
GACTGACTTTTCTCGGATTCTTCCCGCCGTACGTCCCGTTTGACGGCCTCCGACTGAGGTCGACGTTGTGATGCATTCTCGATCCTCGACTGACTCCGACTGACTGACTGCTCGATCCGCGACTGACTGACTGACTGACTCGTTCATCGCACTGGCTTCGTCCTGCTCCGACCCGGACGCCTCGCTTCAGGTCCCCCGACTCACTGGTTCGACGTCTCTCAACTGACTGCCGTGTTGCTCCCCCCTTCACATGGTTTTGTAGCATCCATCACCATATTCAACTTCCCCCATCTCTGCACGTGGTCCGGGGTGCTTGTCGTCCCCCCGGGTCATAAAACATGTGGCTGCTGCTCGTGTGGTCCGCAGCCGGCCTGGCGTCGTCCCTTGGTTCTGGCCTGGAAGTTTATTGTCCCGTTCTGCACGCACGTCCGCTAAAAGCTCTCATGGTTTATTGTGGTACAAGCCCGGGATAGACGCAGCTGGTGGTGGGATCTCGGTGTCCCTTGGGCAGCTGCAAAATGCAGCTGTGTCCGCGCCCTGGTGCCTTCCGTTGTCTCCGGATGTCGTCTGCACGTGCAGGAACAGTTGCACATGCAGAAACCTTTGGTAGCGCGCCTTTGCAGCTGCGAGGCTCCTGGCGTCACTCTGCTGGCACGTCCACAAAACCCTTAATCCTTATTGCGGTCGTCCGCCGGCGAGCTTCGCCAGAGCGTGTGTTCTGACGAATAAAATATAGGGACGCAGAATGCGTCAACGGAGCTTGAAGAATGTCTACAAATGACTTGAACATAGCGTTGCCGCTGAGAAAGGTCGGACGTAAAGCAAAAATAAAAGTCCAAGACGCAAGGACGGAATTGGTTGACTACTTCGCAAGAGAAGGATAGGATAATATTTTTATTTAACGTACAATGTGACTTGGACAGCGCTAATTCTTTTCAGTAATTACTATTAAGTGTTACGAATTCCTGTATATCAAGAAAATTTTACTATATTGTTATTGGTGCGGTACTCAAATAATAAAAATAATTCCTCGTAAATATACTTAAGGTGACACAGTCATTCACGTCATTCAAACAGTAAATATTATTTACACTGCCAGTAACATTTTATTTCATTAGAAACTACTAAACTTTCCTTGTCCCTGTGTTTCTCATCTTTATTATCCCTCACCTTGGTGCAGCCAACAGGTACTCCATCTTTTTTTAATTTCCCCAGTCTTTGTTTGGTTTGTCTAATTACTTCCGATCCCTTCCCAAACATCCTGCTTTTCCAATTTATTGGTGTACATTTTGTTGGTTGGATCCCTTATCACGCCGCTCTTCAAGAATTCTTAGATTACGCTTATAGTTTCTTCCTTACCCCCCACCATTCCGAAAATAAACACACGAAATACTACTTAACATTGGTGGGAACATTTAACTGAGCAAGTGAGAGGTTTGGCTACGATGACTGGTGAATAACGATGGCATGTGGTTAGAGATTTAAGAAAAAAAACTTTTCAACTAATATTTTGTTATCATTTTCTGAGGAAACGAGCAGCGCTGAAATATGGCCAGTGGGAATAACAAGGCTCTGCCTTGTGAAGTTGTCGCTAGTAGTAGTGTCCTTGCCAGACCAGGACGTCAGAGGTAGTAGCACAGGGCAACGTGACGTCCAGTCACGTTGGCAGGTCGGGAGTAGCAGACAGTGTGGCGGCGCGTCACGCGCTGACCCACTTCTCGAGGCTAGGGGACGGACCTGTCACGGACCGGTGCGCGCTGCTGCTGAAGCGAAAGCAGGCCTGTTTCCACGCCTATGTTCATAAACGATGCCTTCTCAGAAAATGTCACAAGTACGAAATCGAAACGATGTTTTTACTCTAACTATTCGGGCTGTTTTTATAAAATATAAAATCAGGCAGACTAAAATAAACAACTAAAAACAAACTGCAAGTCAAATTGTTTAACAAAATAGTGATGTCGGTGCAGGAAAAATAACGATCCAAACATTACTTGGGTTTTGTAAGGGTCTCGCAGCACACAAATTCCCAAAACACAAATTCAAGAGCAGAATTTTAACTACGTAATATATTTTGATGGGTCTAGATTTATTGACAAAACAATTTAATGCTTGTAACTATCTTATACAGTACAGTCTGTGCGTAGGCAAGTAACGCAAGTTAAATATTTTTCGGCCTCCACACTAGTTGTAGTTGACAGTCTTCCTCTCCTGAATGCGTTTATCAGTCCCCAGCAGAGTATATTACGTATAACGTTAATGGACAAATACATCTTAGGCGCCTTTCACACTAGGGCGATATAATATAAGCGAATACGCGACAGGCACACACATATACTTGAAATCTAAAGGGAGGCGATAAAATAGGTTCACAGTTGCGCGATTGCACAGCATATCGCAAGTGACATATCTCTCAAAGTATCACAGGCCGGTCGCTTCAGCGATTAGTACCGTACGATATTTCGGGCTGTGAACATGACGGGAAGAAGAGAAGACAAATCTTGTCTTCCTTTCATTGAATTAGTGAAAGCTCACCAGTGCATCTGGAACTATTCCATTGCAGCATACAGTAAGACAGATTTGACGAGCTCCGCATGGAGGGAAATTGCATCAGAAATGAAAGACACAGGTAAATACATTATTTATTTATTATGTAAGACAATAAGTAACCAAAGTGTTATATTAGTCAAATATATTATATTAATCAAAGTGTTATATTGACACATCTCCATTGTGTAGGGATTGCACCACTTGGTTTCAGAAAGAATTCACCAAATTTATTTCTTAAGCGGTTTGCTGCGTTCACTGAATGTATTGTTATCTAATAATGCTGGTACCACAGAACACTTATTAAAATGTTGTGGAACATAAGGTTCTCCTTCTCGTCTGCGTATAAAATTATGAAGCACGCATGCTGTCTTAATAGTCTGCAAAGCATTACTTCTGTTGGTATAAATTGGTCGGTCAAATAGACGAAATTTTGACGTTAGCATTCCAAAACTGCATCCCACACTTTTTCTGCCTCTTGAAAGTCGAAAATTGAATATTCTTCTGGCATCATTTAATACTCTTTTTGGAAAGGGCCGCATTATATGATTCTGAAGAGGGAATGCCTCATCTGCCACAAAGTAGAAAGGAAAAGGATTGTCATTTGCCTCGCCTGGCAAAGGAGTTGCTTCTGGTATCTTCAATTTATTATCCTGCAATAATTTGCCGATTGTTGATTTGCGAAACACAGCACCGTCACTATTCCGTCCATAGTCTCCAACATCTATTTCGGTGAACATTCCATCTGCGTCAGACAAAGCCATTAGAACTATTGAAAATAACCCTTTATAATTATAATCTGTGGACCCTGTATTAGGGGAACACTGAATGCGGAAATGTTTGCCGTCAAGAGAACCAATACAGTTAGGTAAATTCCATAACTCATAATAACGTTTTGATATTTGCTTCCAAGTTTCCTCCGTTGGTTGTGGCATATACAGCGGTTGTAAGTGGGACCATATAGCAGCACAAGTCGAATGAACAATAGAACTGATAGAATATTTATCTCTGTAAAATTGCAAGGAAAGATCTTGAAAACTGCTTCCAGTAACTAGATACCTGAAAAAATAATACATTAAATAAATTGAGGGTTTTAAATAGTAAATTTAATTAAAATTTATTTTGTACTTAATTTAGTTGTGTAATACATGTGTTTTAATTTTAATACGCAACAGTTTTAAATAAATCCTATTAATGTCTACTTTTTATAATTTTGTTTCAGAAAAGAACTGTCGAAAACGGTGGAAGAACATCAGAACAGCATATGTGCGATCGCTGAAACCACCAAAGTCTGGGGCCAGTCAGAATTCAAAGAAAAGTTATTATATGACTGAGCATTTAGCTTTTCTGCAACCATATTTGAAAGGAGGAGATACGTCCGGCAATCTTCACGTTGAAGATACTGCTGTGGAGGAGTCCGATACTAATCAAAATGACGGAAGTCGGAAGATTCGGAAGATGACCAGGCCTTTTTGGACCTGGTGAAGCTTCTTCCGTACAATTTATTGAAAAACCCGCTCGTAATATCAGCTCAAGTCAAACATATAAAAAACGAAAGGGAAACGACCAAGTTGACGATGCTTTTGTAGAATGGATGAACATGAAAACATTTGTTAATAAAAGTCACCAAGATGCTGAACAGCATTTCCTTCTTTCTCTTTTACCTGATCTGGAAAACCTTAGCTTGCGTCGTAAGAGGACTTTCAAAATACAAACAATGTCTCTCTTACATAAGTTGTTAGAGGAGGACGAACGAGAGAAAGTGGAATCCAGTATTTCAGTTGCTTCCAGCCCTTCTGTATGGAGTTCGTCATCCCATCATGACACCTTACAAACTCAGTCTCACATGAGCAATATTGCAACGATTTCGGAATTAAATTCGATTATCACACAGCCGCAAGAAATTGAAACTGATTGGGCCATTTTGTAACCAATTATGAAAATAAACCTGATAAATGTTATTAATACTGCTGTTTATATTCATATCTACTTACCTTATAGTAATCAGAAGTTTTTTATCTGGAGAAATAGCCTTCCTGAAGTGTGTATCTTTTTTTTCAAGGGTTCGTGACACTAGGCTTTTAAGAAAATAAAAGTTTTCAGGATTCATTCGATAAAACTCCCTGAATTTTGATTCATGTTGAGACAGCTCTCGAGAAACAACAGCCGAGCTATGGTGCACGTTGGTAAGATTGTAGGGATGTACCCAGTATTTTCTTTTTCTTCTCATTCTACGCCTGAACAAATACGCCACTATAACGTCTTCCTCACTTGAGCTAATTTTTGTAACTGAAGTAGTGAGTATTGTGTTCCCACCACATTTTTATCGCCCGCTGTCATGAACCTTCCTGGCAATATATCGTCGCAATATATTCCTTACGATATATCGCTTATCTTATATAGCCCTAGTGTGAACGGCGCCTTATATTCAAAATAATATATTCATATCATATCTGCCCCTCTATTTACATTTGGACATACTTTCAGAATTGATTTCGTCAACCAGTCAGATGCGTTTGTTCTGGAGTCTGCCGTCAATGTAAGAAAAACTCCTTTTCGGACCAAAAATTAAAACCATTAGCCTGTGTTCACTGACTTGTACTTATCCACTTCTACCCATTTATACATGTGAAATGTGCATACTTCAAATGTTATCCCTTCTGGTTTAGAAAGCTGCGAGTAAAATTTCCTCTACCTCTTCCCAAACCCCATCACCCGATTGAATATTATACTCGATTAGCAAGTGCTAGCAGTTTCTGTTGGTCTTTCGGAAATTCCTTAGAAACGTTAGCTGCCAGACCACATTCAGAATTATCAACAGTGAGGCATACTGGGTAACTTCAATTTTTATGCCCCAGTGCTCTTTAACTATTTACTCTACTACTTCGACAGCATGATCTCATTCCTTGTCCTTATCACAAGTTGCATTCTTACGTAATTAGAACCGAAGCTACTGTTGGTAGAATTTCGATAGGTCATACACAAACCATAAAAAAAAAAAGCAGCAGTTAATATTTGTAGGTTTTTAAAGTATACGCCATTTACACTCTTTTTTTTTTTTCATCTGTAGTGTACATACTCCTTATCTATTTGAAATCAGAGGTAGTCCGGAGAACTATTGAAACTTCACGCTAATCTGTGAAAAATAGCCGTATATCGCAATCTCTCCAGTATAACATTTTGTAGTTAACTGCTTTAAAGATTCCCTTTAAAAAGTCTATTTTATTATCTACTGCTACACACTGATTGAATCTTATTTTATTTCGTTTATTCACTTATCCATTTCGGTTACACGTTTCCTTTCGTAAATTTTTTCAGCTTCCCGTAAATATTTCAGGTTTCTCGGATGACATTTCTTGCAACAAGACACTCTGCCAACAGTAGGCTGCCATTCTACAAATGCAATTTATGCTCCTAAAACCATGGCTACTAACTCCCAGTCGATGTGGATTCATTGACTCAACCAACAATAATAAAAAATTGTGTCCAAACTTCTATTTATAGGTGTTGGTTTAAATATTTCTGTTTACACAATAACTGATGGCGAGCCATACCCTACACTGTTTTGCTAAGATGTTGCGTGTTTAACAGTTCCAATAATAAGATATACTTAATTTTTGTTACTACGTATTTAAGTACTTAATTATAAAACCTATAACGTATTCCACAAATCAATTTTTTGGGAAGACACTGTTTTACGTCGAAGATCTGCAACAGAAAAAGATAACTTTTTCGTTTGTCACTATTTTCCTTCTTGGGGCATAAAAATATTGAAATTTACTAATTAAAACCAAACTGTTTGGTTCGAAATAAAGCCCAAGTTTTGCCAGGAGAAAATTTCCTCAAATTACCTCTAAAACCCGAAATCAGTTTCACTCCCTTTTGGCATTCCGAACAGTAAATGTTTTTCTGAGGTTGCATTAATAAAATATTATTATAAGAATATATATGTAATATTTTTAATCACCAATTAGCAGTGTATTGTAGGAGCATTAAGTAATTTTTCGTTTGGCAAAGTTACTAGCCATTTGAATTAACTATGCAATTTATTTGCATAAAATAATTAGTCCATTAACGTCTGCCCTCTAGCAAAAACAGCCATGCGTACGTCTCACACCCGCATCCGAACAATTTACCACACTGCAAAGTAACAGTACCAAGGGAAAATATTTTGATGTAATGAAATACACTGAAGAGCAAAAAAAAACTGGTACACCTGCCTAATATCGTGTAGGGCCCTTGCGAGCACGCAGAAGTGCCGCAAGACAACGTGGCATGGACTCGACTAATGCCTGAAGGTATGCATGAGGCAATTCACACCATGAATCCTGCAGGGCAGTCCACAAATCCATAGAAGTGCGAGGCGGTGGAGATCTCTTCTGAACAGCACGTTGCAAGGCATCCCAGATATGCTCAATGATGTTCATGTCTGGGGATTTAGGTGGCCAATGGAAGTGTCTAAAGTCAGAAGAGTGTTCCTGGAGCCTGGAGCCACTCGGTAGCAACTCTCGACGTGTGGGGTGTCGCATTGTCCTGCTGGAATTGTCCACATCCGGCGGGATGCACAATGGAAATGAATAGGTGCAGGTGATTGGACAGGATGCTTATGTATCTGTCGCCTGTCAGAGTCGTATATAGACGTATCAGGGGTCCCATTTCACGCCAACTGCACACATGAACAGTCCCCTGTTGACATGTAGGGTCTATGGATTCATGAGGGTTTCTCCATACCCATACATGTCCATCCGCCCGATGCAATTGGAAACGAGACTCGTCAGACCAGGCAACGTTTTTCCTGTCGTCAACAGTCCAATGGCGGTGTTGGCGGGCCCAGGCGAGTCGTAAAGCTTTTTGTCGTGCAGTCAACAATGGTACACGAGTGAGCCTTCGACTCTGAAAGCCCATATCAATGATGGTCCGTTGAATAGTTCGCACACTGGCACTTGTTGATGCCCCAGCATTGAAATCTGCGCAATTTTGAGAAAGGGTTGCACGTCTGTCACGTTTAATGATTATCGTATATCGTCAGTCGTCGTTTGTCCCGTTCGTCACGATCTTTTTCCGGCCGCAGCGATGTCGAAGATTTGATGTTTTACCGGATTCCCGATATTCACAGTACACCTGTGAAATGGTCATACGCGAAATTCCAAGTTTTATCGCTACCTTAGAGATGCTATGTCCCATCTCTCGTGCGTAGACTATAACACCACGTTAAAACTCACTTAAATTTTGATAACATGCCATTGTAACAGCAGTAACCGATCTAGCAACTTTGCCAGACGCCTTTTGTCTTATATAGGCGCTGCCGACCGCATCGCTTGGTTCCATACCTCTGTTATTTGCATGCGCATGCCTATACCAGTTTTTTTGGCTCTCCGGTGTATATGTTCATTCCTAGCTTATTTGGATATTGTGTAACACATCACCGGGCAGTAAATAGCTGTATGCACTCTGGGCACTACAGGGGGCGTAGCCAGGATTTATGTTAGGGGGTGAAGCAGGGTTTGTGAATGGGAGAGGAGCTTTAGCTTACACACTCACCGTGATGCTTTGTAGTAGATTCAGAACAAAATGCCTCAACAAATGTCTTAAATTTCTTTACTCTAACATAAAATGCTCAGAAAAATCTGCCAAAATCGTCAATTATAAAAAAAAATACATTAAAATCTTGTACTATGCCACTCTTGGAGTATTAGTTGAGATATATTTATTTATTTTAACTTGGTTGGGGGGGCAGCTTCTCCCCCCTACACCCTACACTCCCCTGGTTGCGCCCTTGGGTACTACTTCAGTGCAATGAACTTCATACCGCTTCTAGGAACCGATGTTCTCAGTAAAAGTGGGAGCACGTGGCCCAGCGGCTATGTCAGCTGCCTTTTAGTGGCTAAGTCTACGAGTAAATAACCGGGCATGGCTCCGACAGGTTGCCGCTAACAGCATGCTAATTATCTAGGAAGTGTGTGCATTAGCATCGCAGACAAGAAGAGTGCCCATGTTCTTCTAGATGCTCCGGTCGTCTGCTAGTTCAGGTGACAGCATGGCTGATAGCAGCGATCCTAAGATGCAAATCGATCAATTAATTTTTTCGAAGTTTCCATTGCTGAAATTTGTGAGGCGAGGAAGCCGAACTAGCGATGGAGCCACTAAACACCCACTTCGTTACCCACAAGTGAACTTCGAACCGGTAACGTGATGGTCCAGGGCCTTTGTGCACATGGAATCCAACCAAGCCCCATGTCATTCCATTTGTTTCTTAATAATATTTTTAATGGGCTCAGCAACCACAAGAGCGAAGTGGCTCGTATTTGATTCGCATACATAGGCCGGCTTTGTGTCTATGCAGTAACTTCTATAGCCCCTAATGGTCTGCAAATACGAATCATGCTGAAGGGATTATCCATCGATTGTCCCCACACTGGGGTTATATAACATTTGCAGTAAAATTACCTTGTAGTGTACTTAATTATTTTTTTGCTTGCCAACATTTTGTGGTAAGTAAAAAGTAATTTTACCACCACAAAACGTTCGTGCCCCAGGACTATCCCAACACAACCTGAACTACATGTCATACTACTTACATGTTACTAAATTTAATCCAGAACTATTCACTACAGAGAGATTCAACACATAAACAGTAAGGTTGGCGCATAACGCATATTGGAAGTATGCGTTAGAAGCGGCGCTATCACAACCCTCACCCCCCCCCCCCCCNACGCATGCCGAGGTCAAGCTGCTGTTGGGTAACACTTTCCACCCACGGGCCTCTCCCCCACCCCCTAGCAAACCACGTGAAACTTGTAAACGCCTAAAAAATGACGAGATATGCTGGCGATTTCCTCCCACAAGAGAAATTAAAACACGTGCTGAAGGGTGATACACACCGAGAATAAGCTGACAGTGTATGGCAGGGGAAACTGGCCTACACCACCCCCTGTCTCCGCTGCCAACAAGAGGCGAATGCGTGGATGAAGTGTTCATTGTTCAAAGCCTTCCTCCCTCCCCTTCTCCCTACAAGGGAGAAACATGTAGGAATCTAGGGAGGGCGCCCAGATAGTTTATAAGCCATTTTTAGAGACAATGAGGGGTCAGTCACGTCAGTCATATCGGGGCAGTCGAAAGCTGCAATACTCCGCGCCGGGAAAATAAGTTGAATCAGTGGAACCAGATCAGTTAGAATCACATGCCGAGAGAGAAAGTCAGTGCAGCAGTTAACCGAGGCCGGAGAGATCGGACCCCGGCCAAGTGAGTCAGTCAGGTCAGTCATATCGGGGCAGTCGGAAGCTGCGATACTCCGCGCCGGGAAGATCAGTTGAATCAGTGGAACCAGATCAGTTAGAATCGCGCGCCGAGAGAGAAAGTCCGTGTAGCAGTTAACTGAGGCCGGGTAGATCAGATCCCGGTCAAGTGAGTCAGTCGCATCAGTCAGTCAGTCAGTTGCATCATCACTTACGTGAGAGCAGTTAACCCAGTCAGTTAGATTTGCCTGCCGAGAGAAGAAGTCCGTCGGGACGCCGAGAGGCCGCGTGGTTCGGGTCCCGGCAGTCAACAAGAGACAGTGTTAAGGGGTCAGCCATATCGGGACAAACAACCAGTAATTCCCCGCGCCGTGGGGTGCCGAGTGAGTCAGTCGCATCAGTCAGCCGAGTCAGTTACAATCCCGCACCGAGAAGGCGGAGTTGAGTGGTGATCTTCAACAAAAAGCGCCACATCGAGAGGAAGCCAGCTGAGTGCAGCACGCCAACAACAGCCAGTCCGAGGGCCTGTAACCGGGCCACCCAACTCACCAGATCACAACTACTGCCAGAACAACCACCCCGCAACAAGTACAGTTAAGTAACAACGTCGTCACTCAGGGACGTGTCCTGTCACCTAATGCCCCCACAGCATCGGAAACGTTAGCCAGAACACTGTAATCAGCCCTTCAGGCCAAGGACTCGCAGGGCCGAGAAAGTATGTGTACTTCACGCAAAAGTGCCGGGAATGTGTATATGAATTCACGTCAAATAAACCTGTTAAAACCAAGATGTGATGAAGTCATTGTTTTATATACCCTCAACCTTCAAGGCACCTTATAGTCTGTGCCATTTAACATTAACTGAGATCCTATTCCCCAGAGGTGGGGAATAGCGTCAAGGTACTCGTCGAGGATGCAATGATGTAGTAAAGTCCCTGTCTCTTTGATGACAAAGTTGAGAAATTGAACAATGCGATTCTGTCTCTTCTTGATGCATATCTGAAGTTACCAAGCGTGTAATCCACCCCTCCCCACCTTTTGGATGACACCATGCATAATGCATCTCGTGGCATGGCGAGGTTACAGAATAAATAAGTACACAGAAACGAAATGGCGTGGCAGTTTCTGATGTAAGGGAACTCGGTCGCTCATCGGCCGTGCGAGTCAGTGGAAACGGACCTTGATTCTGACTGACTTTTGCATGTTATGTAATATCTATTCTTGGTCGAGCTCTCGTCTGGCTAGTCAATCTCCAGGTGCTGATTGGTGAACGACGTTCCTCCATACTGCTGATTGGTGAGGCCATATTGCTGGTGTGTGTGGCTGCAGTTCGCAGTACACACCACTATTTCATCTCTGTGTTCTTACTCTGTGGCGAGGTGCTGCTCTGGCAAAGAATAGGAAGGCCTATATAATGAAGTACGTTAAATATATGTGCCGATACCAATAATGCTTACAAAGTACTTAAAAATAAATGCGGCCAGCAAATTGTAATGCTAAACTTATATACTTCTACTCACTTAAACAAGAATTTAGAACCAAAATCTGGAACCAACTTCGTAAAACAGACCGAAGTGCTGGTAAAACATGGAAGAAAATGTTTTATTTCCCCTGATGAACTGAACGAACACTTCAACAACGTGTGTTGTGGTGCAGACCACACCTTAAAAATAAATTTTCTTGGCCATCTGGCAGCACGTAAGAGTGATGAAAGCATTCAATTTCGATTTAATCCAGTGATATGTCCCGAAACATTCAATGCAGTAAATCAAACGACGAGCCCAAGGCCACGACAAAATATTGATGAAACTTATTCACTTGTTGCTTCATGGTGGAAACTAGCACAAATTCGCCTCATTACTAAGGTAAGTACCCCAAAACCGCTGCCAACCATCGCCTTAAAAGAATATTGCTTTCAATTTCCAAAGTTTTAGAATATGTGGTTCACACGAAAATATCGCAGTAAGAACAGTTTGGCCCGCAACCTCCTAAACCAGTAAGCAATTACCATTCAGGATTTAGGCTCCTTTACAGCATGGCTACTGTGCTCATAAATGTTGCAGACGTTTTAAGCAAGCTATCGATAACGGGAAAAATTACCCTACTTACACGGATTGATTTCAGCGAAACTTTAGACAGCGAAGTTACAATCACTCAAAGTATAAATTATATGGCAGCTCATACTAGTGGCTCACGTCTTATTTAACTTTGCGAAACCAACATGTAATTGCCGGCTGGCAATTAGTAAACTTCGGGGTACCACACAGGGACATGGGTCATTACCAGATCCACACATCTTTTCTGTGTTTATAAATTATTTATCGAGACACTGTGCAGATGCGTGGGTATGTACTTTATGAAAATGAACGTACAAACTATGTAAATACTATTCATGAACACAAGCCATGATTCAAACGCTGCATTTTGAAATGGAATTATTGTTACTCCACATAAAACGCTGTGTATATCGATAGGCTCCCAAGAGGTGTTGTCAAATTAATCAACGCCCTATCACATGTTATGCTTTCTGGTGCAAGAGTCAATCTTTCACCGACCGCTAAAAATCTGGGTGTCCTATTTGATGAAAATGTCACTCGGAAAAATAATAGCAACTCAATTTGTGAGAGTTGATCACGCCTGTCACACAATAAAACGCCTTGAAAGGTTTCTTTCGACCAAAATAAAATTAAATCTTTCTTGTCCAAGATTACTGTGACTTGGTTTACAGGAATATCACTACTCGCTTGCTGCGCCTACAAAACACTATGTAAACAGCCTTAAGTATAACCTCAAACATATAGAGATACGCAGGGGCGGCCTTAACCATTGCGAGGCTCCAGGCGGTAGATCCTCGCCAGGCCCTTGTCCTTTGTGCAAAGTATGTGAATCGAAAGTAGGTATGAGATAAAATGAATAAATGTTGAGTTTTAAAATATTATTTTAGAAGATTTATAAAAGTTAACAAAACAACATAAAGATGACAAATTATTAATGATGATAAACTAAGGTACATAAATGCCTTGAAAGATATACGCAAGGATTTAAAAATGTTGTTTGCGGCTTTTCCTAAGACTAAAATTTTTAACTAAAGCACAATAATCTAACGAATGAGCTACGTCATTTTCAATTGACAGAATAGCAAGGGCTGAAAGCCGATCTTGTGTCATCGAACTCCTCAAATATGTTTTAATAATTTTTAACCTCGAAAAACTCCCTTCTGCAGACGCAACTGGCACAGGTGTGGTGACAATAATTCTCAAGACTACTTCGATAGTGGGGTACACTTCAGTTAAATTTTTTTCTATTATATATTTCAGCACCGAGATTATGTCATCGTTTCCTTCATATACACGGATAAACATATTCAGTTCTTCATACAATTCATGTCCATCAATATCAGATGTGTCTCCTACTGTTAGAGATATTTGCAAGTCGCTGCATTGCTTCAAAAGTTCACAATTATTAATTTCCTTTAATCTTTTTACGTTATACATGAAACCAAATATGCTCTCATGATGTTTAAGTGCCTCTAATCTAGGTTGGCAGCTTGCGCGCACATTGTGAACAATGACATAAAAATAGTTTATTTTGAAAATCTCTTCAGCAGGCAATTGAAGGGCTTCATCTTCCCCTTCATAGTCAAAATGCGATCTTTTGCGTCGCCTTCTCACAACTTTGAACTTACTGTCAATATAATTTTCCTCAGCTATTTGTCTTGCTGTTACCAAGGATTATTGGAAACCATTTTACCGATAATTATCAAGCCAATGTGTAAATGCGTCTAGGTGTTGTATAGCCGCATCTAGGTGCATTTTTTCGCTCTGCCACATTTTACTTATAACATTTTTCTTTGTGAGAATGTCATACCATACGACGAGAGAAACTACAAATTCGTAGGTAGTTATTTCCTTTTATATAGAAAGACATTCACTAACCAACTGACAATCTGTTGTATTTTCTGCTAAATCCTTCAAAGCATCACATATCTCGCTTAGTTGGTATTTAACGGCCTTCACCGATTCTACCCTGCATTCCCATCTAGTTTCGGAAAGTGGTTTTAGCGATAAGGATTTTACATGTGCTTTTAAAATAGCCCACCTCTGACTCGAGCCGGCAAACAGAGTGTACAGCCTTTGTAGCAAACAAAAAAAAGATTTTGCCTGAACACAAGACGATGCTGCATCTCCTAGAATGAGATTCCAACTGTGACCCCAACAAGGTAAAAAATAAGCAAGTGGATTAATTTCAAGTATACGTTTCTGGACACCACTTTTTTCTCCACGCATATTGGCTCCATTATCATACCCTTGGCCTCTGCAGTTTTGCAATGATATAACCAGCTGTTCTAGCTCTGTGATTATATAATTAGTCAAACTCTCAGCTGTGGTTTTTTTCGACGCCTAAAGAGCCAATAAAATGTTCTTCAATGTCAGCTGTATTTGTATTAAAATATCTTATAATAATTGACAGTTGCTCAACACGAGAAACGTCACGAGTACAATCAAGAATAATCGAGTAATATTTATGGTAATTATTTTGTCAATAATTTTAGTCTTCACGTGACTTTCCATTAATTGTATGAGCTCATTTTGAATATTTTTTCCAAGATAGTGGTCACTAATCGTCTTGTCTGTTACTTGTTTTAGGTGAAGTCGCAACATTGGATCAAATCGGGCTATTAACTTTACTAAATCTATAAAGTTGCGGCTAGTCTCACTTGAGTCTGAGTCAGATATTAATTTCTCTCTATGACCTCTGAAGACCAAATTGTCAGATGCTAAAAAATTTACAATTGCAAGCAGTCTTTCTAAAACATCTATCTAACGCTACCTTTTTGGGCTATAGAGTCACTAGTGGCACAGTTTTTGAACCCGTTCTCTAAATTTAACCATTTCAACATACAATATTTGTGCTGTCGGCTAGATTCATGAGACTTTAGGTAATCACCCAAGTGTTGCCAATCACAAACTCCTTCACTGGATCTAATTCTTGTATTTCCTAGTCCGAACATTCGACACGGAAAGCAGTAAACGGCATCCTTTGTTTGTGAATAAATCATCCAGCGCCTGTTAAGCTTTTCACCATTAGCTAATATTTTACTGTAATGATATTCGCTGAATCGCCACCAATTATCATTTACGGGGAAAAAATCAACTTTAACCCGGATTGGACTTTTCAATACAATCTCAGTTCGGTCTACATCAGTTATTATTAAGGGCCACAAACAGGGGTTATATTGAGGATTCAGATTTTCAATTCTGCCAGTCATGGATGCAACATAGATTCAGATACGTATTCTTGGCTGGATACTGTTGGCGGCGGCGGCGGCGGTGGTGTGAGAGACAATGATGATGTTGACTCATTATTATCCTCGCTATTGTTACTAGGTGGCAGCGGCACCCATGACGATGTCGAAGGAATAATTTCAGCTGGGTTAGGGTTAGAGTGCAATAAGATGTCACTTTCAGTCCATTAAGGTCTTTAGAGGTTTCTTGACCATCACTTTTTATATATTGATATAAAGACCCACGTAGATTTTCTTCTACCTGCTTTCTTTTGATTTCTCTTTTCCTTTTTTAACTACCCGACTCAAATTTTCTACCGGCATCCCGATCACGCGAACTAATTTCATAAATCTTGTTTCACACATAAAACTAATTCAGAAATAATTTAAAAGCAGTTTTAGACAGTTTTTTTAGTAATTCACTCTTTTCTTTCTAAGTACTGTTACTGTTAATAACATAAGATTCACTAAAACTTAATATCATTTAATGTTTATTTACCTACTGAAATATATGTGCCGTTGCCGTACAAACAAACGATTATGTAACGCATACAGCTGCGAGCAAAATGAGCGAAAGCGTAAGGTGACAAAGTTGACGAACGAAATGAAACACGGGGATTCCCCGAGCGTAAATCGTAAACATAAACACGATGAAAGTAACAAAACCGAGTGGTCCAGTGGGTTACCTAATGCGCGAGGCACGAGATTTAAATAGTAAAGAATTTTTTAAGTATGTTTTACAGTCAAATAACAAAAATATTATTATCCACTGATAAATTAATTAATTTTGATATATTTTATTTTACTTTTTATACGAATGTAACATTGAATAAATATACATGAGAAATTTTTATTTAAGCACTTATTACTATTTACTTTACTATGAATTAACCAACTTTATTTTATTATTATTACTAAATCCGAAGGATAAAATAAAAAGTTATAAATATAAACTTTTTTCTACTCGAGTTGTTGCGCGAGGCCCCTGCAAGAGCGAGGCCAAGGGCGATTGCCCTGCTCGCCACCCTCTAAGACCGCCACTGGAGATACGTCAATGATCGCTACAACAAAGCTTCCTGGCTGAAGTTCAGTCAAAGGAGAAATATTCACATTTGTTAGAAATTGAGAATCGTATGGCAGGGGCACCGGGCGCGGGACAAGGGACTGGCGGCGGCCATCTTGGATGATGTCACGAGCCAAACCTCCTGTTCTTGCATTCCTTCCCGACGTCGGAAATTTTGTCAGCCAGAACCGATGGCCATCTTGTTCTAAACTTCATGCTCATGCATTCCACCCTTAATTTCTTCCATACTTCATGCTCTTGCATTCCAAGCGAGGGGGTTTTCTCCGAGTCTTCCCGAAGGTACGCAAGGCTCTCGAAAGAGTCTCGTCCTAACTTCATGCTCTTGCATTCCATCCTTATTTCTTCCCTACTTCATGCTCTTGCATTCCAAGCGAGGGCGTTTTCTCCNGCCTCCATTCGCAGTGGCATCCTGGCATGGACCAGCCGCAGCCAAAACCTCATGTTCTGGCATTCTCTCCCGATGACGGCCATTTTGCCAGCCAGTACCGATGGCCATCTTGTTCCCTACTTCATGCTCTTGCATTTCACCCTACCTGCCCCAATTTCATTATATCCACCTAGCCAAAGATGGCTACGCGAGCCTCTCGAAAGGGTCTAGCACCTGCAAATCCCTGGCACGACGAACCGACTGGCCAGCGGCCACTTTGTCAGCCAGTACCGATGGTAGTAAATGCTTTATACGTCCAGTCTCTGCCACGACGCCCCGATTAACCGGCGGCCATTTCTCAACCAGTAAAAATAATGGTAATTTTTTAACCTGCCACGACGCCCCGACTGGTCGGCGGCCATTTTGTCAGCCAGTACCAATTGCAGTCATTTACCCTCCTGCCAGTCCCCGACAGGACGCCCCGACTCGCGACACGCACATCCCCTCGCCTCTGCAATTCCCTGGCCCGATGCCCCGACTGGTCGGCGGCCATTTTGTCAGCCAGTACCGACAGCTGTCATTTTTCCTTGCTAGTCACTGCCACGACACCCCGACACTCTACATGCACATCCCCTCGCTCCTGCAAGTCCCAGCCACAATGCCCAGACTGGTCGGCGGCCATTTTGTCAGCCAGTACCAACAGTGGTCACTTTATTTCCCTGCCATGATGCACCGACTGTGGGCCCTAATTGTTCTCGAAAGGGCTCTCGAAAGTTTTCTCTGAGTCTTCCCGAATTCGAATACCTTGTTCCACGCTCTTCCATTCCAAGCAAGGGGGTTTTCCCCGAGTCTTCCCGAATTAGAATACCTTGTTCCATGCTCTTGAATTACAAGCGAGGGGGTTTCTCCGAGTCTTCCAGAATTCGAATAACTTGTTCCCATGCTCTTGCATTCCAAGCGAGCGGGTTTTCTGCGAGTCTTCCCGAATTCAAATACCTTGTTCCATGCTCTTGCACCCTATGCATACTTATAAGCATAGTTGGCCATAATTTCCGATCCATTTAACATAGTTACCAAATTCATAACACACACATCACACCTGACAACGAAAATGATCGCAAGGTCATTTTACCTTATGCATATTTATAAGCATAGTTGGCTGTGATTTCAGAACTGTTTAAGATACAGTCGCCAAATTCGTAACATAGACATCACCTCCGACACTGAAAATGATCGCACGGTCATTTATGCCCTATCCTCACTTATAAGCATAGTTGGCTGTAATTTCTGATACATTTGAGACACAGTCACCAAATTCATAAGGCATCACCCCTGACAACGAAAATTATCGCAGGGTCTTTAATGACCTATGCGTAATTATAAACATAGTTGGTCATAATTTATGAATTGTTTGAGATATAGTCACCAAATTCGTAACATATACATCACTTCCAACGAAGAAAATTATCGCAGTGTTATTTTACTCTAAATGCACTAATAAGCATAGTTGGCTGTAATTTCCGAACTGTATAAGATACAGGCATCAAATTCGTAACATAGACATCGCCCCCATCAACTAAAAATATCGCAGGCTCATTTATGCCCCATGATATCTTATAATGACAGTTGGGTGTAATTTCGGAACCGTTGAAGCTACAGTCGTCAAATTCGTAACATAGACATCACCTCCAACAAGGAAAATTATCGCAGTGTCATTTATACCCTAAGCGCACTTATAAGCATTTAAGATATTGTCACCAAATTCACAACACCGTCATCCCCGTCAACTAAAATGGCCGCAGGTTCATTTATGTTGTAAATGCTCTTTGTTGGGGTAGCCAACAATACCGCGCCCTTTCTGTTCCAGAACTTTCCCAGTAGATGTTTGATATCAACAACTCTCTCTTGGCTAGTGTTCCTTGTCATCCCTACACTTGTCGAAACCTGCACAGTGTTCGCGCTGGCCGTCGGCTGACTGGGGAAGGCCCTACGGATTCTTATGATGTTAATTTATCATGGGAAGTCGGTTGGGTCGGATGTGTTCTTCTGCTAGTGTTGTGAGTGTTAGTTGTTCACTAGATACGAGGGTTTTGTTTCAGTCGGTTCGTATGGAAGTTGTTTTCTNGTTTCAGTCGGTTCGTATGGAAGTTGTTTTCTATTCTGTCGCACTGGCCAGGACGGTCTGGTATTGTATATCATCGTTTAACAAACTACGTACAGCACTCGACGCTTGTGTAATAGGTAATTGTGCTGATTGATAAGTGATTATAACTATTTTTCCTTTACATTTTGTTTTTACATCTATTTGCATAAGTGTGTAGCAGTGTTGCCTTATCGTATCTTTGCTTATCGGCTTCCCAAAATAATTTTTTTCGACTACCATGATGTACAGCGCACGATGCTAGCACAATATACATAGGTTAGGGCCTGACGCAACTCTTTCTTGGCTAGTGATCTGTGCCATCCCTTAGCTTGTCCAGACTGGAAAGGCTCTACAGATTCTCATGATGTTAGTTGTTCACTCGAAGTCGGCCGGTTCGGATGTGTTCCTCTGCTAATGTTGTAGTGTTGGTTGTTCACTAAATGCGAGGGTTTCGTTTCAGTCGATTCGTAAGGAAGACGTTTGTTATTCTGTCGCACTGGCCAGGACGGTCTGGTATTGTATATCATCGTTTAACAAACTACGTACAGCACTCGACGCTTGTGTAATAGGTAATTGTGCCGGTTGGTAAGTGCTTATAACTATTTTCCCTTCACATTTTGTTTTTATATATGTTTGCATTAGTGTGTAACACTGTTGGCCTCTTATCGTTTCACACACTTCACGATGGTAATTTTTCGCCTAACATAGCATACCACGCTCGATGCTCGTATGATTCTTTATTACTGCATAGGACAGTTTCATATCTTTTCACACGATTTTACCGACCCTCGCATTGGGCAGTTAGTGTTTATTTATATTAACATGTGCGTGTTTTAATGTAACACTTGGCTATGTATGACCTGTTAACATTGCAATTATATATGACTTTAAATTTTTTTATCTATTGTATGGTGGGTTGTTAAGGGTTACCCATGGTAGCGATTACTCGAGCTGTCAACCCTTGTGTAGAGTTAATGATGATTTTTTATATTAGCATATAAGTATTTTACAGTTACCACAACTATGCGCATCGTGAATGTATCACATTTGTATATATCTTTATTTTTGCGTATCGCAGTTTGCTGTAAGTTTCCCATGCTACAGTTTATTTACATATACGTTTACACATTTATTTATCCAGTCTGGCTGTTATTGGTCGGTCAAGGTAGGTTAGCTGTCGCTAAGAGGGGGATCGAGTTGGTAGACACTTGTGCTAATATGTGACAAGGGTGGTGGTGGTGGGTATTGATGAGTACATGCAGGCCGATGTGTATGTATGCGTTATTTCTGACCCTACACACCAGCAGTTAAGAAATTACAGTCGACTATGCTTATAAGTTGACGGAGGTGATGCATGTGTTACGAATTTGGTGAATGTATCTTCAACTGCAGTCTTCACGTTCCGAATCCACTAAACGAAGTAGCTGCTGTTCTTGTTCTGGATGTTCAGCATCTGCACATCCACCTCCTTCATAGAAATGTGGTCACATAATACTCAAGCAACTGTGAGGTAACGGCTGTGGCGTGGATCGCAGGTAGCCATCATGTTATTGGTATCAAACATCTGCTGGGTAAGTTCCGGAACAGTAAAGGTGCGGTACTGTTGGCTACCTCAAGAAAAAGCATTTAAAACATAAATGAGCCTGCGACTATTTTCGTTGACGGGGATGACTGTATTGCGAATTCGGTAACTGTATATTAAATGGTTCGGAAATTAAGGCCAAATATGCTTATTAATGCGAATACAGCATAAACGACACTGCAAACATTTTCGTTGACATGGGCGATGTCTATGTTACGAATTTGGTGACTGTATCATAAACGATTCGGAAATTACGACCAATTATGCTTATTAGTGCGCTTAGGGCATAAATGGCTCTTCTATCATTTCCGTTGATGGGGACGATGTATTTTTTACTAATGTGGTGCCTGTATCTTATACGATTCCGAAATTACAGCCAACTATTATTATAAGTGTGGTTAGTGCATAAATAACACTACGATCATTTTCTTTGGCGCAGGTGATCTATAACGGATCGGAAATTACGACCAACTATGCTTATAAGTACGCATAATGCATATGTGATGATTTTCTTTGACAGGGGTGATGCGTATGTTATGATTTTGGCGACTACCTTAAACGGTTTGGAAATAACAGCTAACTATGCTTATAATTATGCTTAGGGCATAAATCACCCTGCGATCATTTTCGGTGATGGGGGTGATGCCTATGTTACAAATTTGGTGACTATCTTAAACGGTTCGGAAACTACAGCCAACTTATATGCTTATAAGTACGCATAGGGCATAAATGTTATCGGGGGTGATGCGCATGTTATAAATTTGGTGCCTGTATCGTAAACAGTTCGGAAATTACGGTCAACTATGCTTATAAGTATACTTAGGGCATAAATGACCATGCAATAAATTTCGTTGATAGGGTTGATGCCTATGTTACGAATTTGGCGACTGTATTTTAAACTGTTCGGAAATTATGGTCTACTATGCTTATAAGTTCGCATAGGGAATAAATGACCCTGCGATAATTTTCGTTTTCAGGGTTGATGTGTATGTTATGAATTAGGTAACTGTATCTTAAACGGATCGGGAATTACGGCCAATTATGCTTATAAGTATGTATAGGGTGCAAGAGCATGGATCAAGGTATTCGAATTCGGGAAGACTTGGAGAAAACACCCTCTCTTGGAATGCAAGAGCATGGAACAAGGTATTCAAATTCGGGAAAACTCAGTGAAGCGTCGTCGCTGTGACTGGCAGGGAAAAAAATACCGCCATCGGCACTGGCGGACAAAATGGCCGCCGACCAGTTGGGGCATCGTAGCAGGGACTGGCAGGGGCAAGACCCTTTCGAGAGCCTTGCGTAGCCAATCGGAGACGAGATCCTGTCGACCGTACTCGGGGCGTTGTTGCAGGGACTGGCAGGGGTGAGACCCATTCGAGAGCCTCGCGTACCTTTGGGAAGACTCGGAGAAAAAACCCTAATTTGGAATGCAAAAGCATGAAGTAGGGAAGAAATTAGGGTGAAATGCAAAAGCATGAAGTATGGAAAAGTTAGGGTGGAATGCAAGAGCATGAAGTCATGGCGAGACCCATTCGAGAGCCTTGCGTACCTTCGGGAAGACTCGGAGAAAACCCCCTCGCTTGGAATGCAAGAGCATGAAGTAGGGAAGAAATTAGGGTGGAATGCAAGGGCATTGAGTCAGGGCGAGACACCTTCTGGAAGACTCGGAGAAAACCTCTTCTCTTGGAATGCAAGAGATTGAAACAAGGAAGAAATTAGGGTGGAATGCAAGAGCATGAAGTAGGGAACAAATTAGGGTGGAATGCAAGGGCATTGAGTCAGGGCGAGACACCTTCTGGAAGACTCGGAGAAAACCTCTTCTCTTGGAATGCAAGAGATTGAAACAAGGAAGAAATTAGGGTGGAATGCAAGAGCATGAAGTAGGGAACAAGATGGCCGTCGGCTCTGGCTGACAAAATTGCCGCCGTAGGGAACGAATTTGTACCCTACGCAGGAGGTTTGACTCGTGACATCATCCAAGATGGCCACCGCTAGTCCCTTGTCCTGCGCCCGGCGCCCCTGCCTTACAATTCCCCATTTCTAACTACTATTCACTACTATAACAATGTTACACAAAACCCTATGCCAAGGGGCGTGGAAGATATGGGCGCAACCCTCCACACAAAACCGGGCCCAAAATTTATCAGTACGCAATGATACAGAAATATAGTGTTTTATTATTGCTAAAACCGATGTGAAAAACAATGAGGCCTAATATCTTTGCGTCCTTACCCCAGAAAAAAAATTGACAATAATTACGTATATTGAGTTACTATCGTCTGAATAATTCCTGTAAACCGGAAACAGTAGCCAGCCAACAGCACCGACGACGAATTTACTGTTAAGCAACTATGGCTACTTCAAACATGCAAATTTGGGTAAATTTTATTTTAATATTACGCCCTTAGTATTTAGAAATGGTATGTTCCCAGCCACCTGGCATCCTGGCGGGGACGAACTAGCGGCCATCTTTCCATTTTTCCCCTTTTTTGGCTTGGAATTTCCCTCCCTTTCTTCAAAAACTCTCAAAATCGCCAGCATTTGCCTCAAAATTTCCGAATTTCTCAACAAACAGTCAAACTTTTTCACAAAATATGTGTTTTGCACAATACGGATTATTTATACACAACTTCCGTCGATGACTCCACAATGTGGTTAAATTACTCATTTTTGGGGAATGAGGAGTGAGGAATGAGGATGGAGGGGTTACCCTAACATTCAGTCTCTATCATTCCATGCCAGCACCATCCATCTTTCCTGAAGAATGTTTGAGTTCATTGCCCGTCATGCAACTTCTCTCATCATGCTCTGTCATTCCACCTCGGTTTTCTCATATTCCTTCTGGTCTCCTTTCACCTGGCGTCCTGGCGGGAACAGTATATGCTCTATCATTCCACATTGGTTTTCTCATATTCCTTCTGGTCTCCTTTCACCTGGCGTCCTGGCGGGAACAGTATATGCTCTATCATTCCACATTGGTTTTCTCATATTCCTTCTGGTCTCCTTTCTCCTGGCATCCTGACGGGGACGAGTCTCACGCTTTGTCATCCACCTATGCGACACGGAGCGAGACCTGCCCACGCATGCTAGCCTACAGTCGCACTGCGCGCACGCGTCAATTATGCTCTAAGCCCACTTATAAACATAGTTGGCTGTAATTTCCGAACCGCTTAAGATACAGCTACCAAATTCATAACATAGGCATCAACCCCGACCAGGAAAAGGACCACAGGGTTAAGTATTCCATAAGCCTACTTATAAGCATAGTTGGCTGTAATTTCCGAACCGTTAAAGATATAGTCACAAAATTCATAACATTGGTATTACCCCGACAGCGAAAAGAACCGCAGTGTCAAGTATGCCCTAAGTGCACTTATAAGAATAGTTGGCTTTAATTACCAAACCGCTGAAGATACAATTACCACATTCATAACATTGTCATCACCTTCAACGGCGAAAAGAGCCTCAGGATCAAGTATGCCCTTAAGCCTACTTTAAAGCATAGTTGGCTGTAATTTCCGAACCATTTAAGATATAGTCACCAAATTCATAACACAGTCATCGCCCCCTACGATAAACAGGTTCGCAGGGTCAAACATGCTCTAAGCTCCCTTATAAGCATAGTTGCCTACCATTTACCACCCACCGAAGCTATAGGCATCAAATTCATATAATTAACATCCCCTCCGATTAAAAACAGTGTGGTACGTTCAAGTAAACTTTAAGGTGTCTTATAAGCATAATCGACCTACATTTCCCATCTACCGAAGCTGCAGTCGGCAAATTCATTACATAGTCATCGCTGCCGACAACGAATAGGATGGTAGTGCAAGTACACATGGAGCCTTCGTATAATCATAGTTGGCTACCATTTCCCACCCACCAGGGCTGTAGTAACCAATTTCATACCATAGATATCACTTCGACGACAAAAAGGAACGCAGTGTCAAGTACACCTTAGGCCTTTGTATACGCATAGTTGGCTACCATTTCCCACCCACAGAAGCTAGTGTCACCAAATTCATATCATAGGCATCACCTCCGATGTCAAACAAGGTGGTAGGGGCAAGTACGTCTGAAGCCCTTTTATAAGCATAGTTGCCCGATGTTTCCCACCATCCGAAGCTACGACCGCGAAATTCATATCACAGTCATAACTTCCGACTGCATTCAAGGAGATAAGGGCAAGTAGAACTTAAGTCCTGTTACAAGCATATTTGGTCAGCATTTCCAAATTTGAAGTTCGGGAACATGTAACAACCGTCCATGCATGTAAAGAAAATAAAGGTATACATACAGGCCCATTGCAAGGTTACCATTGCATGTAGGAGTGCAGTGTCTGAAATAGCATACTTATCGGCCTGCACGTACTCATCAATACCCACCACCGCCCTTGTCGTCTGCTACTGCAGGTGTCTACTAACTCAGATACATCTCAGTGACAGCTATCCTCCCTTCGCCCACCGTCATCCATATTGTATATATAAATGTAAAAATTTATAAAGAAATAAAAGTCAGCATGGGTAACATACAACAAACAACTATATGCAAAATATATACAAATGTGCTGCGTGCATGATGTATATAGTCGTGGGTAACGGTTAAATACATATATGGTAATATAAACGAACACCATCAGTCCGACACAAGGGCCAGTGGCCCGAGTCATCACTGGCAAGGGTAATCTTTAACAACCACCCATATAATGAAAAGTAAAGGAATATACTATTGCACCGATAACAAGACATACGTAGTCGCAGGTTACATTAAAACATGTGCATGTTAATATAAATAAACACCCTCAGCCTAATGCGAAAGTCAGGGAAACCGAGTGTAAAATATATGAATCCGTCCTGTACATAAAAATTTAGTAGTGCAGGAAACAATAAAGGACTGGCATATACGCCAGTACATCACGAGTATGATGTAATAACGAGTCAAATATATATAAAGAATATCCCAACAGTATTACAGCCCATAATAGTGACATCAGTTGCTATCTAGCCAACATAATACAAACTATTGATCACAAGGGTCAACCCCAAAAATTAGTACAATGCATCAAGCACGATACACATTACGCGACTTGTAAAGTTGCTTGACACAAAATAACATATATTTAAACTATTAGTCGCGCAAGAGAGGCGTCATTGCTATGCGCCGATGCAGACAGATATAAAAAATAATTCTTATAAAAGTAAATAGTTATAAACAATTAACAACCAGTATATATTGTGCGGTCATCGAACGCTGTTCGTTATGTCAGACGAAAAAAATACCATTGTAAAGTGCGGGAACGATAAAAGGACAACAATGCTACTCACTGATGCAAACAGATATAAAAATGATATGTAAAGGAAAAATAGTTATAAGCACTTACCATTCAGCGCAATCCCATATTACACGAGCGACGGGTGCTGTACGACATGTTATACGATGACAGGCCATCCTGGTCAGTACAACAGAATAGCAAACCACTGCCTTACGAACTGACTGAAACGAAACCATGACATTCAGAGTACGGCTTACACTCACAACACTAGCAGCAGAAAACGTCCGACCCGGCCGATGTTATGCCATCAACTAACAACTTGTGAATATGTAAGGCAGCCCAGATGCGTCGGGACCTGCGAATCGACTACACGTATTTGGAGGAGCTCGCCTCTCCTGCAACGCCTCTTAGACTAGCTTATCGCGGCACACACCCTGAGTTCTGTGGCCGGCCAGGAAACTGGTCATCTAGAGCCTAGCCCCTAGTGGGTCAGCGGCCACAGTTCACTGCACCGTTTTAACTGTTAGGAACTCTGTTTTTAAATAACACACACACCAGGAATTTCC
>NQII01000495.1:157300-202592 GCA_002778355.1 Clitarchus hookeri
CCCCCTTGGGGCTGGAGTCGACTGGGGGCGCGATGGCAGCTGACCGACCGACGATTCTACCCGGCCTCCAAACAACAGCAACACTTCCGGACGGTAGAATACTGTCCGAGGCTCAATCTGCAACGTATATGCAATATATACATCCTCGATCTCTTACTGAAGCCAACAGTATTATTGAAGCCCACAGAAAAAGATTTCAACACATGGAACAATTAAAAAATGCGGCTGCACCAGTAACCTTATCACCTTTAATTCAAAGCCTCTTTAATACTACGATGACAACTGAACCTACTGTAGCAAAAGAAAGGATGGAAACAGAAAACGCATTTACTCAAGAACAAAACATAGTAGTAACACCCAGAAAACAGAGGGAAAAGGGAAAATCACGGCGACAACAAGCACCCCCCACATGACGCCGTTAGTGGCACCAGAACCAGTATCGGTTGCAAAACCGGTTCAGTCCGCTGGGGGAAATCCCAGATGAGATTTCCCCACCAACACCTGGCCCCTCAGGCTCTCCACCAACCAGCACACAGCCGCGTGTCGGAGAAAACAAGACCCAAAAAAAGCAAAATTACAGGATGGTAGTTCCTGAAAGCCAAAACTACAGATCAGTCGTGCAACTGATCGGCGCAACTTCAAAAACCGGCTTCGCCATCTCGATAACCCGTGACGGACGTAAAATACACGTTTTAACGTCTGATCACGCACTTTTCACAAAGGCACAGAATTTAATGAAAACTCATTCCATTAACTTCTACACTTTCTGTGCAAAATCTGATCAAAATCTAAAAGTGGTATTCGAACTTCCGTCAACCACACATGCTTTAGACCTCCATGCTGAGCTCACCGACCGTGGCTACGATGTGAAAAACATCACACAATTTTGCAAGTCTATCTCAGACCCCAGCGATCCCGAAAACCCGGAAAAACAAAAACTGCAGCCGCAAAATTATTTCTGTATCATGGCCGCATAAAATACAAATCTTCCACCTCTAGTATCAGTAACTAGATTGCACCTGATCGTGGTACACCCCCGTCTGTACAGGGAGAGGCCACAAGACCTATCCCGATGCAGTAACTGCATAGCAATAGGCCATACACAAAACTTCTGCAGCATGCAGACAGTCTGCCCACAATGTGCAGGTCCACACAATGTAGGAACCTACCCTGATCTCACAAATGTACCGATCTGTTGCAACTGCCACGGCCCGCATCAATCCACCTCAAAACTCTGCCCCAAATTTTTGTAAGAAGTGCAGAAACGCCAAACTCAGGCAGAAAAGGTTAAGGCACAAATGCAGCTTAGGCCCAAACCAGTTTCAGAGCCGGCTAGAAACTTGGCACAATACCAAAAGATATCAGACGCACAAAACCTGCCTAGAAGCCGATCGTATGCGCAGGCGTCGATAGGCCGTCAGCGGCCAGCCGCAGCTACAGCCCCCACTCTACCATCTGACGCGCAGGAAAAACCCACACGGCGCCCGGCCGGCTTCAGGACCAACCAGCCAGCACCTCAAAATGTGTCAGGACTGGGAGAAACGCTCGAGAACATGAGATCGCTTATGCGGTTCCTGCCTGAGTGTAATTTCTCAGCCATCATGACACACTTCCTACCTTACATGGCAAGATGCCAATCAATAAATAATCCACAGGAAAAAAAAACTTTCTGCTCCTAGAAGCCCTTAGCACTTTTTCAAATTTTAAATAGAATATATCTCTACTTCTTAAAGCCACTCCGGAAACTCCTGGTATTTAAAAACATATACACAAACTCTGACGAGCTAAATATACGCGAACTTAACCGTCACCAGCTGATCGCAGCACTGTCTATTATATTTAAATAACCCCAGCTGCACTCTGTAAGCAAATTACTTTTAAAATGTGAAATTTAACTCTTAATTGTCTCAATTAATAATACAATAACAAAGTAAAAGCTTTAAATGACTTCAATATTATGTATAATGTGCAACCGGAACCCTTTCCTATGTATTCTTCTTCCTCGTGGCAAATTTTCTGTATACTAGCTTCAGCACTTCGTACATGTTATACAGAGGCACATTCGAGGTCTTGAAGGCTCTCTCATTATATTCATCTTCATGTGGTTCTGGTTTGGTATATTTACATTCCAACCATATATTATATCTTAAAGAGCCTTCTGTTTCCATTTCACATGTAAGTTGATATATAATATTCTGTTTCATATGCATATGACATGTATAAATATATTTCGCCATGATTGACGTATTAGATGAAACATACGTCTTTATAAGACCACGGAAAGAAGATTCTTTCAATATGAATTCATTCTCATTTGGTAAGCTTGCAACACACAAAGGTGTAGGAGCTTCATATGTACACATTTTGACTTGGTTTTCATACGACTCACGACATAGTTTTACCTCATGATCATGTATTTCATGTCGCACATTGTCTCGGACGCCTGTTACTTCATAACATGAGGACGACCGCACTTATAGCAACAACTATATAGTAAAGTAAGCCCATCTCGTCTTATTCAAACATTTTCCAGTTTTCTCATGTTGATGGGCACTGCAACTTTTACTAAAAGTCTTGCTGCAGTAGCAAAGTGAATATCTTGATGCATGTGGAGAATTGTTTGCAATGTTCATGGCCAGATCTGATGTTTTCGATGGTGGCAGTGCACCAGTATCCAATGCAGCAGGTGCCTGACCTTCACATGTTTGTTTTGGATGCAGACAATACACTACATCGCTTAGCTGGCATGGGAGAGAGTCCATCACACATTGCAAGATGTCTTTTTAAGTTAGCACAAGACATCTTTTTAAGTTACCACGTTGTCAAAATTGAGACTAGCACTGTTTGCATGGTAAGGTAGATTGCTTAGTGTTCATAGAACAACCAGTCTCATGTCGACGGGCATTGTAGCTATTAGAAAACTACTGCTCTTACAGTTAGGAAATTCTATAATTTTTAGTTCACTATTTCATGTACAGTTCAAACCCATATATATTTTTTCCCAGTTATGTTGTTACTTCCTTTAAAAGATCTACAGTGAAAAATTAAAGTTTGTAGTATTATATGATGTTGATTTCGAACCATCAATCATTTCTGCACTGAAAAAAAAAACATTTGGCGATCACAAAGTAATCTGTTGGTTTATGTGGTGAACACATTTTTTAGTTATCACCAGTAAACTTTTGTAGCCACTTGCTTTTTCTTGCCAAATGAATTGGCAAGAGAAAAATTCACAGCTACCAAAACTTACACTCGGAATATTTTTTACGACTTTTTAAACTGTCAAGCACAGGCCCGATTTTGACGTCAACAGCACCGTGGGCATGCCACGAGCAAACGCCGCCTCCCCTACGTCCAGAGTTCAGCTTTACCAGCCTTCGCTCTTATTGCTATTATGAATATTACGCGGAAATACAAATCAGGGACGTATTTCGCAGCTTTACTTTTTTACAATGTATATTCAAGATTCTATATTAAACTTTTTTTTGTCATTTTTCCTTGCTCAGACGTTGAGCCGCAAGCCTCTTGCGTCCCTAAACACGTGCGCAGTGTGACCGTTTATAAAATCGGGTCTGATTAAACACATATTATTTTTAATGTTTAAATATATGGATGTGGTTAAAATAAAAATAAAATAAAGTTAATAATTATGCTTCAAAATAAATTAAGTTAGTACTTATTACCTTCTATTGTGTTATTTTTTGTAAAAACCTGTACAGATATTCTACTTAACAGTCTCCAAAACAGTTTGGAGGTGCGATTACAAAACAAAAAATAAAAAAGGGAGGAGTCGCAGGAATTTGTTTGATCAAAAATCATGGTACCTTTTACCGGGTAAACGGCGTCTTATAAAATCTCTGTAACCCTTCTTATTTCAAAGTCTTTGCAATACAATTTATTGTCACCTCTTGCAAATCTGATATATACTTCAAAGTTATGTAATTTGCATAGCATACCTTCCCATATTGCATTTTATAATGTTCCATTTTATCACAAAGGACTCATCCTAACAGTCAGTCCTGGATCCGCCTATACCCTATACTTTGCTACTCAGAAACATTTATCAAACAACTTCTCTTACATGTGTGGGGCCGCGGTGGCTAAACGGTTAGCGCGCTCGCCTCCCACCAAGGCGAACCGGGTTCAATCCCCGGCCGGGACACTCCCGTTTCCCCCACTCTTGCATTCCGGCTCCGCTCCTTTCTCATCTCGCTTCATTTCATCCATCCCGCGAAAGGCAAAGATAAACCATCGCAGTATCATCCCACCTAGTTTCCTCCTTGGTTCCGACCAACCTTCGGGTTGCTAACCTCCACATACACACTCTTAAATGCATTACTGACATTATATAAACATTGGATAAAAATACGGCATCTCAGATTGCAATACACAAAAATGGAAATGTTTTCTGAATCTTTCACTGTTGCTGCATCACGCCTATTTTTGTACGCATTGCGTTTTGATAATTCTATTTGTTCACTGCTTAGTGTTTACTATTTTCGCTTAATATCTATGTGACACGTACGTGGGTCTATTCTTATTGCGTATCAACTTATTGTTTTAGATATAATGTGTAAATGTTATATAAATGTTAGGCTTTAAACGGTTAAATGAGCACTATTGAAATCAACCTTTGAAAAATGTCACTGCCACTACTTGCCTAAATTTTACCGGGTAACCTGATTGGCATGCGCCAAATGAAGTTGGCAACAACGGAGGGAAGTAGTTCCGTGTGTTAACGGTGAATTAATCGTGTTACGTAAAAAATGTATGAATACTGATATTATTATTTACGTTTTGCTTTTTAAATGCATTATACAAGTGTAAGAATTAACAGATTTTTTAAAATATAAATACTTATTATAATTATTTCACAGTTTCACTTGACCAACCCACGAATAAAGTCACGAAATCCATGGCAAAGTTAATTTTACGTATGGTGGAGGAGGGGGAGAGAGAGAGAGAGAGAGAGAGAGAGAGAATAATTTCAGTCATGTTTAACAGTGCTCGTACTTTTTTCGTGGAATCGTGGTTACACACTATCTTTCGTGAAGCCTTATGATATGTCTGACGGGATAGTCCTCCGACATGGTAGGCTACTTTCTGAAGCCAAGTAAATGCAACCTGACACTAGTTACGTCAAAGGTACAGAATAAATTTAAAGACGCGCAGATTACTACTGCCTTTCATCCTTAGTAACAACTCATACGTTTGTTATCGTGAAGTTCGTAGTTGGATATCCGACAACTTAGGAAACTGCGAAACATTCTTTGTTTGGTAGCCTACCCCTCCACGTTTCTGCGAAACCAGCGCTTTCACCACAACTGCGCAAGAACTGCACGTGCGCAGTGACATCATGAGGAGAAAAGGAGAAGGGGAGTGCGGGTCACGTGCTGGTGCGCAGGCCGGCCAGACTATTGATCATGACGTCATGCCGCGACGCTGGCGTCGTTAACAGGGCGGGCGAGGCGACGCCTTTTCTTTCCTGGCTACCTGGCAAGGCAGGCACGGGCTTTGGTGGTATCTCGCAGGTCGCAGGTACCTTGACCCACGGACTTCCCTGCTGCCAGACAAGATGAAGTTACGTTACGACCACCGGTGGTGGATTGGTGACGTATGAGGTGCTAAGTGGCGCGAGCTCGTGGTGGGGAAAAGGGGAAACAGAGTGCGTGCCGAACTGGTTTGATCCAGTAATCGTGTTGGCTATAAATACTGTAACACGAACACCATACCTCAGTTGGAGCAGGACTTCACTGCTGAGAGGCAGTTGCCTTTCTTTTGACTTTCTTCGGGAGGTCAACGGTTCACTGCTAGGTGGTTTACATTTTATGGGTGAGTACTCTAATTTCTAACCGTAATTTAATAGATACTCATTAAATACAACGTTTGCCCGTCATTGCTCAAACTTGATCAATGTGACTGAACGTTTGCATTTGTAGTAATGTTTTACACTTATACGTGGTTCAATTTTTAATTAGCATAATTTACCTATTACTTTTAAACAGTGTCGTACATCATACAAGCACGTGTTGCAAATACAGCGTGTTGCGACTGCTGAACGAAGTGGCGTAGTTGAAAAATAAATATTATATCGCTGCGAGACTAGTAATTTTTTCCTAAACAGCAGGGTAAGTTTTTTTTTAATGCGGTAGTTGCGACGCTGATTATGCACTTCACAAGGGAAGTACTAGGTCCACCCACACCGCCGCAGTTGCTTCACGTAGGCCTACCTTCATCTAAGATATTTGGGGCGATGTGTGGCCAAAGTACTTGCAGTAGTAGGTTACTCAAGGGAATGCAGTCATAAATATCGTGAGGCGCACTCGCTACGTAGTTAAGAATGTAGTAGTTATGGCTCGAGTGTAACAGACCTATGACAATTCCCAGTTGCAGCAATAATGGTGGGCCTAGCAGCTTGCTTTTAAGATGGTAACTTGTGAAAATATTATTTTGCAAGAAAATAATACTGAACCAAAATAAAGTTTGATGATATAAAGGAAAGTAGATCAAGTTCATTGAGGATAATTTTTTTTGTACTGCCTGTTTCTTGTCTTGTCTAGTTTTGTTTTGTAATGCCTATTGCATGTTGAATGCTCAACAACAAAGTTTTTGTATGTTACTTCTATATTAAGCAGAGATAAAAATAAAAGAAGTTATGGTGAATTTAATGTGGATTAAAAAACTGCAGTTTGTAAAATTTAGAGGCTCATCATCTGGGTAATAAATATAGCATACTACACTATCTGTTTAATATTCTAATCTTGGTGGAGGCTCTTAGCAAGAATAACATAGCTGTTGCCATTTAACTTTGTTTTCATTCATACACTTCACTACACGTCAGTATAGCACATTGTCATATTGTTACAAAAAGACATTGGTATAAAATTAAATATTAAAATCAGTAACTTGCCATACTAAACAAGGTTGTAGAGGTCACAAACTCGCAAAACAATTGTTCTATGTATCCATAAAAAAGCTAACACATGTATGACAAACTGAAACACAAATTTTTTTATGTATACAAAATCAACATTATAAATAATATAACCATTGTAAGAGTACTGTTGTCTAACAGAGATGGAACACCAATAGAGAAATACATTTTTGAGTTTAACAGTTCACTAATTTTTGGAATTACATAGGCTACTTGTGTTTGGAGCCTTACTGTTATGAAACGAGACAATGCCGCACCGAATTAGGTATTTTCACATTGATGGTTTAATACATAGCAGATAGTCTCCAGGCAAATATAATGTATACAGTTAAATTTTTTTCTCTAAATTTACCAATATTTTGGAATCACTTCTTTTTCAGTGTCCTACAGTTGTAAAACTGAAAAATTATTACAGTGAATATATTTAACAAGGAGAATTCAGTGCATAACAGAATGCCTAACAATATTGGTGTAAAATGTAACTTTTGTAATTTTTCTTCGTAATACCAGTAGTGTCAATTTTTTTTAATCGGCAGCAAGAGGAAATGAATTAGAGATTCAAATATAACTTTACCTCTGTCCAAAATGCCTCTAATAAAAATTCCACATTTTTATTATGTTGGCGGGAAGTATTTTTTTCTCTTGTATACATAGGCCCTAGGTTTAGAAAAACAATTACAAATGTCAAACTGAGTGTGATGATTAATTTTTTTCAGAGCAAGAGAAGCTTGTTAAAAACACAGATTCCCCTGTGGAGCCTATCAGCAGCTGCAGGGATGAATGCGGGTATGTGCCAACGGTTGGCCGCTGGGGCTGCGAATGGCCAAGTTGACTCGAAACAGACAAATGGGCTGAGCTAACAGGGGAATGTGAGTGGCCGGAGGGCCACCCACTGCCTCTGCCTTCATGGGGCAACACGAGACAGGCGCTGGAGGTGCCAAGCGTGGAGCGCTACGAGGAGTTGGCATCACATGTGGAGCTCACGGTGCAGCAACTGCTGCAAGTCCACCACTACAACAGCGTGGGCAACCTCATCAGGTAAGACAACCTGTTCCTCCACCCTCACTCCTCTTGTGTATATCTCACAAACTTCACCCATTGTTAATAATGAACAACATAATAATTTTGCATAAGTATTTAGTGATGGGACCTTGTTGACCATGCTGTTAATGCTCTGTCCTTTCACAGCTTTTATTGTTTGTGTTCGGGATCTTGTCGCACTATTACAATGTTTCTTCTCCACAAAGTTTCCCACCTTTGTTGTCCTTTATCCCAAGGGCAGTCGCTACACACATAGCATAACAATGTGTCTCGACCAGAGAAAGTTTTTGTGGGGTGCTTGCATACAAAATTGTCTGTTGCTGCACACCTGCAGTGGGACTTCACATATTCATAGTTTTGAGCCAGCCAATTTATAAGAAAGATGGGTGCAAGTCTAAATATGCTTCTGTGGATTTATTTTTTCTGTATCATGACTGAAGAGATAAGATGTGGAAATCTATCATTTCTCAGGTTTTATGAAGAATTTCATGCAAGTGGCTTCTCAGACGTGATGCAATTCTTCCGTCGATACTCACCACCCATCACCCCCGAGCATCACACCTGCGTGGGGTTGGCATTGGAGCTTTTGCGACGCTTGGCGAGCCTCGAAGAGAAGTTCCCTGGCCTGACCAGCCGGCTGTACTTGGTGTCCTGTGAGGAGGTGTGTACCTTGCTTAACTAAAGGTTCCTCTGACCTTTTACACCACTTAATAGACTGTTAGCTGGGCACAAAGCCCTGCTTAAGATCTACTTGTATGAACATTGTGTATTTTTCCAACATGCATCAATTTAAAACTGCTGTGGAGCCTGATCTCTTTGTTCATGCTTCTGCCAAGTAAAACTAAAATTAGAAAAGTTTTTTTTATTTTCAAATTGTGTAATGCTTACGATTTCTGTACTAGCTGTGTATCTGATGACGGCAGAGTAGTCCAGCCTATAGGTGCATCAATAGTGAATTTAAAAATTGCCAGCAGCAGTACAGTTGGTAGTTTCCTCTGTATGATGACACCAAGAGAACATGTAAAACTGCAAAGTTCCAGTGGCTTGAAAATGCAGGACGAGCAGATCAGCTGTGTTCATTAGACATGGAAGCATGCCAATGTGTGTTTTATTTTTGCAGCAAATAGATGACCTGGACTGTTACCACCATGACGAGGAGCCAGATGCCATGAACTCTGCGAAGGAGCATGTGATGGTGGCACTGCGTGTGACTGTCGCTGGCCGGCCTGGGATCCTGCTCTCCGACCCTGGTTACCACATCGCCCGTGTCGTCACGATCATGTCCGATGGCCTCTACCCCCACACAGGTATACTTTGTTCAGGTGACTGTGCTTGCTTTATAAAATGATGCTGGTTTGCCTTTCGGCTGCATAAAACTGCTATGTTTTACCTGTGAAGTTATCCTGGGTGATGGTATTTACCAGAATATAGGACCACGTCTAAAATAAAACTACTCCCAAATTTTGACTTTGGTCTACAGGAAATCTTTTATTTCTCCACAGATAATCATGCTGAATTAATATTAACTTATCTTGAAACTTAGATTTCTTGCAGTTAATAATACTCTACAAAGTATCATTACAACCACAATTGTATTAAAATGCAGCAAAACCCAATTTATTATACTGTTCAAGGGGACAAAGTAAAAGTGTAAATTAAGGGGAAAACATTAAAATAAATCCAAACTACCTTGTTTCTGTTATTCTTTATTCTCTTCTTTAAGAAACACTTCTTTTGGGTAAAATTCAGTAAATAAAAATGGAATAATATACATATTACAGAAATGTTTTTGCATTACATTTTCTGTCAATAATTAAGACTTAACATGTAAGAATTAACCTCAAAATATATACAAGAAGATTGCATAACAGTTGCTACATGCAACTTGATTATAAATCCAACTAATCCGGACAGTAAAACCTTCACTGTCTAATCATGAAGCAGTTACACATTTTTTTAACACAGAATTGTTCTGTCCATGGCAGATTCGAGTCGTGGCGAATATTGTATAGTTCTCTTCATTTCATTCTTTAGTGTATTTACATTTTTTTCTTTCCCATATATACATTTTTGTTGCTCTCTGCCCACACATTGCAGCGTTTTGCAATGATGTAGTTTTTAAGCATATCAAAGGGAATTTATGGTTTTTATGCCAGATCAACACATGTTTCTGCAAACTCATTAGGCTTTATTTTTTAAAATATTTATTTCATCTTAACGGTTTGCCACAATTTTTTCAACATCACGCAAAACAAACTTATTATAAAAAAACTAAAACTTGCTTGCGGTGGCAGTAAGAGTCTGAAGCAATTCATTAAACTTACTGGGGAATAAATGGACCTGCAAAAACCCGGAACACGTAAAAACAGGGTTATACAGCATATGGAAGTCGCACTTTCTTTGTCCATACCTGTATTTTTTTACAGATTATTAACTGTTAATGTAGTTAAAATTGTAAAGTACCTTGTGCTGTAATAAAATATGTCTAACCAAAAAACGTTGACCTGAAAATGTTTAATATTTGTAAAAAATTAAGATCCTTCCCCCCTTTTTCTCCATGCCAAAATTTTTTGACAGTAAAACTTGGAATAAAACATTTTTATATTTGTAAATATAGTGATTTGAAAGCATAATTGCTGCCTACATGTAAGCCTTTGAAACACTGAACTGGCATACAGTCTGAAGGCCCTTTCATATAATTAAAATTTGCTTCAAAGCTTTTTCAAATGTATTGACTTCAGTTTATTGAATGATGTACATCACTCGGACAACATAATTGTGGCCATTTTGTCTTTAAAACCATTGAATTACACAAATTCATTAAAGGATTTTGGTTTAAAATGTTTTGTATGATTTCTAAATACAATTTTTCAATTAGCACTTAATATTATTAAAATGGTATGAATATAAAGCAGTGTGGAGTTCTTGATACAGTAGCTTATACACATTTAAACTAAAATAATATTTGCATATACATATATCAAGTTTAAAAAAAAATTTTGTTTTGATAAATAATTTTTGTCCAATGAATAGTTTGTATAGGTTAAAAAAAATTTGCTTAACCTGAAACTTTTTTTTAACCAAAACAATTTTGAACAATTTTGAAGTCACTTTAATATTTATTTAATACAGCTGCATGTGTTGAGAGCCTTTTAGTAATTTGAAGTAATAATTCAATTTCTATTGAATTATATCCATTGAAGTGCATGTGAAACACATTCTGTATTAAATAAGTGGGATTCAATACAGTAAAACTCTGTTGAGACATTGTGAAGGGACTGAAAAAAATGCTTATTAATCAGGAAAACTTCTTAAAAGGTTAAATTACACATGTGCAGATAGACAAGGTATACAGTTATTTAACTTAAGCAGGAAAACATCTTAAGTGGGAACTTCGCAACAGGGTTTCACTGTAAAATATTTGATCTTGTGAAAGGTCATATAGTCGTGTAACCATGGCCTTGGAACTTTAAAGCAGTGAACGTATTGTATAATACACTGTAGTAATTATAAAAGTATGCTTCACGTACCTATACTACTACTACTACTTGAAGTTTCTATGCTAAAATATTTGTACTTCAAAAATTATTTGAAAAACAGTTGTGGTAGCAATTTTCAGTTTTGAATGAATAACACTTTATGGTGGAAAGGGTACATATTTATGATGTAGATAGCAAAATCCAGTGCAGTATGTTCAATAATTTTCTTGTACAGCAGGTGATTCTAAAGCTCTATATATGCTTCTGTACATTATCATTAAGCAAGTGTCATAATGCCGTAACATGGCTGGCACAAATCTGTACTTTTCGAGCAAATGTCTCTTACGTATGTTTTTTCCTCTGCAGGCTGGTTCACTCAATCGAACGAGCCAACATGCCGTAAGGAGTACCACTACTCTGCGTTGTCATCGGACAATGACTACATAGTGTGGCGGGACCGCGAGACACGGGCAGGGCGAGAGAAGAACACCTTGGGTGTGATCTATGTTGCACGTCCATACCTGACGCCCATCAACGTGACTGAGCGCCGTAACCTGCTCTACAATCTGTGCAGCCTACTGGCTCGTGATGCCAAGGGCCACCTCATCGCTGGCATCTACTTCAAGATTGATTACTGGCCACAGGGACTGGGTGACGCCTTCTTTAACATGATCTATCAGGTCGATGAAGAGACACGCAAGGTCAAGATACCCTTTGTCAGGTTCTTGGAGGGTCGTGGCACCGTGGATGACACCTCCATCTTGGTGGCCAAGTGCTGCCGGCAGCTGAGCTGGCCAGAGGGCAAGCTCGAGGCTACGCTGACCAGTCTTGCCAAGCTGCTGGCCGACGAGAGCTTTCGCACTCAGCTGCTGGACCTCAATCATGAGATTGAAACGTCTTATGAAGACTAGGCTGTCTCTACTTCTTTTATTCTGCTTTGTACTTTTTTAATTATTAACATAACAAAATTATTTTGTGCGTGGTTGTTTTAAATCCCAACTCCTGCAGTATGATTTTAGCTGGGGGAGATGATTTCATCTTGACCAAAGAATTTTTTATTCTGCTGTAATGCTTGCCCCATGAGCTTTGTTACTCCAGCTCAGTATATTATCTAAATACATATCTATTTTACTGTTTATTAAATTTTTTTATGGTTTGTTATAGAATGTGAGCTTTTTGTATAATATGCAAGATAACAGATTTTGTTGTAGGTTTTGCACTTTCTTTGTGGGCTATTTAATGATAAATTCTGCAGCTTTCATTAATGAATGAGCCCGTTATGTGATGTGTACGCAAGATGGCAATAAAATCAATAAAGAAAACGAAAATATTGTTTTTTTCCATTGTATCTTTTTTTTTTTCCCCCTCAGGTTTTTAAAAAAATAAGTGGCCATTCACACACCCTCTGATGTATGAGAGGATGAGAAGAAAGAGAACACCAATGTCCAGGCGACCAGCTTAATTAACTAACTCTGATAATTTGTCAAATTTAAAATTCCAAAACCTAAGAATACAGTTGGATAGTATACAAAGGCCAGCACATTTATTCAATTTTGGACAATAATTACAAAATACTTAAGCCACTAAATGCACAACTTGTTGATTACTACAGAAACTACCAAAATTGTCACAGGGAAAATAAGTTGTAATGGAGGGTGTATATGTTTTGCAACAACATTAAAAGTAGCAATGTACTTCAAAGGTGACATTAATTAGTCTCAAAGTTTGGAATATTCTCAAGTATATTCTGAGTGTAAACAAAATTTCAGACTCTTAACTGACCCATGTTTGTTCTTTGCAATATTTCAACAAACGCACACTTGTATCGCAAACGCACACTTGTATCGCAAACGCACACTTGTATCGAGCCAAAATAAGGTAACACAATCATTGATTATAATCCCCGGCTAATTAGAATTTAGCTGTTCTCAGCATCTATACTAGTTACAATGTGTGTCCCAATATATCACATCATATGCAATCATTAATGCATTGGGGAAATTTCCATACCATGTACATACATATCTTCTAGCTGGCAATAACCCTTCTTATAGCTATTTAATGGCAAATGTTTTTCTTTTGGTGGTCTAATGTAAATGCATGCAGTAAGTTTTATAAACATTTCATGGTGCTTAATGCTATTGCAATAGTAGATGTTGATGCCAGGTTTTACTTCCTCCTGAAAAATTAACTTTTTTTTTTGTGATAGAGGCTACTGAAATACTGTACACTGAAAATTAATGTTTATAGTTAACCGGTTTATAATATTCTGGTATAATTTTGAATAAACATCGCATAATCCTATTAAGCTGGTAAATCTTGGTTAATGACTGCACAAAATCTTATGTGTGACCACATGAGATACACGATTCGCTAATACTTGAGCGGTCTTCTACTCCAGTGGTAGCAGCATAGAATCTTGGGAAAAACTGTTATCTGGTTCCCTTTTATATTGGCAGTTGACTTGTCTCCACTTTGCACTCATCTCTTCCAGATTTGTTGCCGAAACTAACCATCTGAATTAATCCCAACTGCTTGGAGGAATTTCATACACACAGTAATCAAAAATTGTGGGGCTCGGAACACAAGTGGCATACGGTAACTCCACTTTTACTTGAAAATGGAGTTACACACACTTTCTGTATGGAGAGGTATCAGTATCTCGGAGCAACGCGTATGCATTTTCTAAGTTTAAATTTATATGCATAGAGTGCAGCACTGTGTATGTACTCCAACAGTTTACCTTCTTTGTTCAGACCACAAAGGACATACAGTGGCTCACATTGATATTCGGCCACTGATGATTATCGTAGTTTCATGGCCTTATGTTACATTACAAATTAAGATAACCATAAAACATATTGCACAATCATTGTTATGTGCTTTAAATGTAATGCAACAGTAACCAATAACTGAAATGAGCAGTGCAAGTTAATAAAACACACTATTTTGTCCTTGCGAGCTGCATAAGTATGCCACTTTTAATATTCGGCCAGTAGTGGTGGACGCGTTGCAAAGGCATGATGCACATTGAGTTCGTACCTCGTGTCATTCCCTACACGCTCTGCACTGAGAGGTTGTATTGGGTAGCTCTGTTGACTGCGTCAGTCAGGCAAATGGGACGTAGCAGCAAGAATACAAAGTTTGAACAGCGGCAGCTGGTATTTTTTCTTCATGCAAAGGAGAAATTGAGGAGCACTTGAATCTGCTGAGGTCCACTGTCAGAGACATCACAACAAGGTCTGAGAAGGAAGACAGAATAGATTCGATACCTCAAAAAGGACAGCCAAAGAAACTAAGCGAGAGCGAAGAACGTATAGTAATCAGGAAAATAAAGAAAGATCCAAACATTAGTGCTTGCCAACTTACCACGGACGTACTCAATGAATGTGGAAAGAACGTTTATCCAGAAACCATAAGAGTCATCACAAGAAAAGGATATAATGGCAGGGTACGTAGAAAGAAGCCTTTTATTAATGAGGTGAATAGAAGAAAATGTCTTAGATTCGCAAAAGATCACACTAACAAAGATGAAAGCTGGTGGAATGATTTGATTTTTGCTGATGAGACGAAAATGAATGTTTTTGGTTCTGATGGTAGGGTAACAGTATGGCACAAGCCAAACGAGGAGCTAGAACCTGGGAACTTACAATCTACTGTGAAACACTGTGGAGGTAGTATTATAATCTGGGGCTGTAGATCTTCAGCAGGTGTTGGAGAGGCAGTACGTGTCCAAGGAACAATAAAGAAGGAAGACTATCTCAACATCCTGAAAGCAAACCCACACAAGAGTGCTAAAAAACTGGGAATTAGGAACATGTAAGTTTTACTAAGATAATGACCCAAAACATAAGTTGTACATTGTCACGAGCTGGCTTTCGTATAACTGTCCCAAATTCATTAACACACCTCCTCAATCACCCGACCTGAATCCTATAGAAAATTTGTGGAATGAACTCGAAAGAAGACTGAGGACTACTACAATAAGGCCCACAAAAGAATTAGAGAAAAGGTTCAAGAAAGAATGGAGTAAGATTGGCTCCGAATGTACCAGGAAAATAATTGCTAATATGCAACAACGCCTGTGAGAAGTAATTAAACAGAATGGCCATGCTACCAGGTACTTAAAGACTGTTTTTGTTTGCAAAGAGGATTATGTTTGCTTTTGAATGATGATTGCTGAATATTAAAGTGGCGTACTTATGTAGCATGGGAAGACAAAATCATATTGTTTGTTCAGTTGCATTACTCATTTCCGTTATTGGCTACCGCTATATTTCATTTAAAGCACACAAGGATGATTGTGCAATATGTTTGTTTTATGTTTATCTTCATTTCTAATATGTATCATAAGGCCATGAAGTTGCGATAATCATCGGTGGCCGAATATTAATGTGAGCCATTGTATGTATGTCCATTTTTGTTTTAACAAGATGGAATGTGAAGGTTCTCCGATATTAGTAAATATTGTTTTCAGTACCAACCAGAAAGTGAAGGAAATTTTTCTACTGATTAGTAAGTGACAGGTAAGCCACACCAATAATGGTTAGTTCTAAAATTAAATTAATAATAGCGATATTATTTATTACCTAAAATAACCTAACCTAAATAGCGCAGGGTCGGACTGGATCCTCCAAAAGGGCACAGCCCATGAATTTTCAGTGCACGTAAAACATTTTGATGAAATAAGAAAACGTTATCTATGTACATTTTACTACTCCTAAACACGCATCTCACCATTTCAGTAACACCTGACTAATTCGCTGTCTTCTACAAAACATCCCATTACATTACTGATTATTTTTTAATTATTTGGGTGACTACAATTAATCTACCAAATTGTTTAAAAGACCTATAGGAATACTGATGTAAACAATGAGTTCCATCAATAATACACATTAATGCCACTTAAAGAGTGTATAAAATACTAATGTAACTTCCTTCACATTAAAAAATTTTACTTATATTTTTTATAGTACTGAAGTTATGGGAGAATTAAATACTGCTTCTAATTACTGGAAATGCATATGGAATTTAAGTGACACATTTGAGAAAATGTTTACTGTAAATTTTTTTACACTAATTTTCAGTACCTTGTCCTTAAACTCCCTTTGGTCGATTTTATACTCAATTTAAATACATTTGTTACAACAAAATAATTTCAAAATCAAAAACATTAAAATAAAACACAACAAAAATTTTGCCCTGCTGTAGAATTAAAATGATACTTGCTCTGAAAACATAATTTAAGTGTGTCAGGCAATACAAAATTGTTTTAAAATTCAAGACACATTATTTGCAGTTCTTACAATGTTATTTGTAGCTTTTTAATCTTTTTTTTTTGCATAGCCTGTTGATAACCATATCATTGTCAACTGATGTAAGCTTGTCTTTCTCGCACATTATGGCAGAAGTTTCCCGATACTCATTTGCAGCATAGCTTTTTAAAATTAGGTTAAGCTTAGAAAATACTGTCTCTCAATGTACACGAGCTAAAGGTATTGTGAGCAAATATTTGTAACCTTTACTGAAATCTGTGTACACGAGACTGTTCATATTGGTACCACAAATCACTTTATTATGGACAGTTTCTGCATTTCTTGCAGGGATCTTGCATTCTAGTGTCCTTTCTATATTTCCTATATTGTCTAATATTTTCCTTTCTGAATCCACAACAGCATCTTTAGTATACTCTTCTTTCAAAGCCGATGAATTTTGGGGCAATTCTTGTACAGAAGAATCTAGCTCTTCCGCTAGCTTGTTGTTGATCTTAGGCAACACATCACATATTTTGTCCAAAAGTTTGCTGCACTAACTAACTAACTAACTCCAAAATTTTTTACTTATGCTTTATTTTCTTTAATATTTATCTATATGACCTTAAATTATCTTGATATATGAAGACAGATATAGTTGTCTATTATCCTCTGTATCAAAAAGAGATTTTATTAAATCCATTAATTTTTATAACATTATCTTAATAGCTGCACCTCTTTCTAGACACTATCATCAATAGCGTTGCAACACCTGTGCTTTGAAGTCCTCAATTAAATTATCTCAGAGAGTTACAAACACCATCCAAATCGTAACACCTGACATGCGGACAAGAGAGTGGAACGAGTTTGATTATCACGTAGATGTCGTTCAGGCCGCTCATGGTGGTCACATTGAACATTTATGAATGAATGGTAAACAAACTTCACGGATCCGCGGTTTATTAGATTGGTCAATTAAGGTTGTAGGTTGTTTGGTTTAGATATTATAAAACTTCAAAGTTGGGGTATTCCTTTATACTCATCCTGTATTTTCTGACAATTGTGCTGCACAAAATAAGAGCCAGGCCCTTACTGGGTATCTTCTTTCACTGACCGAGTCAGACAGATTTAATAAAATTCTGCATTTCCTCCCCGAAAGAGGGTATAGTTTTCTCCCATGTGACAGGGAATTTGGAGTTATATCAAAACGATTGTGGAAACATGATAGATCTTTTTAGCATTTATGAAGTAATTAAGCAAATTATTAAAAGTAGCAGGCCAAGAAAATTCATTGATAAAGAAGTTAAAGCATCACACATTTTGGACGTTAAACAGTGGTGGAAAACAAACTATAAAAAAACAGCACTCTCTGAAGAAAGCAAACACAAACCTAGAGAGGAAAGGGTAACATTTGGTATTAGTAGCCTTTCTCATTTTCTGTACAATCACGACATGCAAAGTAACATTACTACCATTGCAATAATCAACAGCTTGAATCCTCATACCATTTTTATGATTCTTAGGAGAGGGCCCATCGTTCTGCACATCAGGGAAAGTTCCTAACAGAGCATCCAAGATTAAAGATTTAGAAAAACTTAAGAAGTATGTTCCTAGTGAACACATAGAATTTAATGAGAACATTTTTGGATGTTCAGTGGATAACATTGTAAATGAGTGAAGCCACTGGGTTTTCGATGTGTTTGTGATATGAGGGTAGAGGGATATAACAAGGAGTATGAAACCACGAACTTCATAAAAGTTAATCTTGTATGGACACGTTTTTGTTGACTTGCTAGGGGATAAAAATGTATGGTCAAAATGCATTATAAAAAATGGTGTACTTTATTTTGTTTTTGTAATTATTTGTATATAAATAATAGCTGGTAAGTAACATTATTGTAAATGCTGTAAAGTAACCACTAACATGTCTGTACATAAAATAAAAACATATTTGCTAACAATCTGTAGTGCTTCCATTTGGATTAATGATGTATTTTGTTGAAAAGTCACTAGCCCTCAAAACCAAAAAATTTATATAATAACCTCCGTGCTATGAAAAAATTAGATTTGTTTAGAGCTTCAGGATGATGGTCAGCAATAAGTACATTTTTCAAAAATTACTTTTATACTATCACAAGCAAAAATAAAGAGTTTTTCAACAATTTACTCTTTGTGACTACTGCCCTTTTAACAAATCACAATTCAAATGTAATCGATCTTCTTAAAGGTTATCATCAAGATGGGTTCAGGGAGGAGAAACTCGCTAGTTTTGGCCAGGTAACTATTGGTGCCATGACTGCATTGACCGCTTCAACAAGCAAAGTATGCCCAAAACCAACGAATATGAACACATAAACTCCAGAATTTTTTTTTTCTTGATAAAGGATTTCCAAGTCATAATGACACACACTAGATTAATTAACAGTCTACAAAATAATTTACAGATTCCGTATTTCCCAGTCATTGACAGTTGTGTTGAAAATTGAAGATCAGGTTTAAGTAGCCCAACTTCCTAACAACGGTCAAGTAAAAAAATTCAAAAGGACGCCTTGATTAAACAAAGGAGTCTTAATGTAATAGCTGCCTGTCTGAAGTTGATGTACAATATCTTAAATTTTAGTCATATGATGTTTCACTAGAAGTGTTATTCGTATAAAAGATGTCCCAAAATTCATGCAAAATTTGACTTTTGCGCCATTTGTGCGGTAAAGTGTTGCCAACGAAAAACACAAGACAGCGTGACAGCTGACAGTTCAGGGTTAGTAAAACTAGAGCACTACATGAAAGAACAACACGTTTTCATTGTTGAGCAGTATTTAAAAAATAATGGTTTGGCAGCTACAGTTCGCAATTTTCGTACAAAATATGGTCGGAATAGTGATTTAACTTCATCAACTGTGAAAAGATTAATTAAAAAATTCAGGGAGACTGGATCAATTAGTGATCTTAGACACTCTGGCCGCCCTTCAACAAGTCGTTCACCACAAAACATTGAAGCAGTTCGAGAGAGTGTTGCTGAGAGTCCGGGAACATCAATCCGGCACCGTGGTCGATAATTGGACATTTTGAGAAGCTCTCTACAGTGTATTCTCATGGAAGATTTGCATCTTCATGTTTACAAAGTTCAATTGACTCAAGAACTGAAGCCTACTGACCACGCACAGCGAAGAGAGTTCGTTGAATGGATTATGGAACAAGTGGATGCTGATTTTTCAAACAAAATCATTTTCAGTGATGAGGCTCATTTTCATCTTGATGACTTCGTTAATCGTCAAAATTGTCGCATTTGGGGTTCAGAAAATACACGAGTGATTGTTGAGAAACAAATGCATCCACAACATGTCACTGTGTGGTGTGGATTTTGGGCTGGAGGTATCATCGGATCATTCTTCTTCGAAAATGCGGCTGGTCAGGCAATAACAGTTAATGGTGTTCGCTATCGCGAATGATAATCCAGTTTTTTGTGCCTAAATTGCAAGATATGGATGTGGACAACATGTGGTTTCAACAACACGGTGCCACATGCCATACAGCCCGAGAAACAATTCAATTACTGCACGAGTCATTTCCTAGTCGTGTAATTTCCCGTTTTGGTGATCGAATTGGCCGCCCAGATCATGAGATTTAACACCATTGGACTTTTTTCTTTGGGGTTTTTTGGTCTAAGGTTTATGCCAACAAGCCCACGACCACCCACGCCTTGAAGGAGGAATTGAGCGCTGTATCAACGACATTCAGCCATATTTATGCAAAACGGCCATGGAAAATTTTGACAAAAGAGTACGTGTGTGCCAGCAAAGCCGTGAAGGCCATTTACCCGATATGCTATTCCATTCATAACCCTATACTGTATACTTTATGAATCAATAAAACATTTACAATTTGTAATTAAAAACCTGTGTTTTCTATCAACACTACTTGTTGGGTGAATTTTGGGACAGCCTTTATGTAGTAGGTTACCATGTTAGAATTCTCTATAATACACTGAAAACACAAGGACAATTAAGAAATGTCAAATTACTGGTGAGAATACTACTATTAATGCAAACTGCAGAAGACCAGGGCATACCTATATTTCATAAGTGAGTTAAATAAAGAGTAATTTCATAAGTCATGGCAACCATGTTATAGCCTATGGTAGAGGTGACACAAAAGTAAAACTTACGTGTTTGAAGGGAATCAGAATGCACTTACGAATGCTACCAAGAATACAGGAAAATGGAAAACATAATTTTGTTACAAAAATTACAAGAAAAGTACAGGAAAGTACATACCAACAACTTTTATCCTTCGCAATATTCCCCTCAGGTCTTCCACACATCTTTGCCAACAATGGGGAAGATGTTAAACCCATCGGCTGCATGCGATTGATTAATGTCTCAACTCAGCGCACAACAGTTCAATATGGCAAAGCATTTCTTTTAGCTCATGACACTGATTTACATTTCTGCCATAGAGAACTTCAATTTTTAGCCTGTGAACATTGCTCAACTTTACTGACATCCATCCGGAAGCACAGTATGGAGCATACTGATGTTTCCACGCACTGCTACTGGGTACCCAATGCACACACATGCTATCTACTGGCAGCATTTAGTACAATTTTCAAGAGGTTTTAAAATGTATATACTTCACTGTCTGTGCTGCCACATATTCACAAGCGATAACACAGTTGCCATGACATGCAAGTATAACAGGTACATCTGAAAACCCAGACTCTTGGCAGACGAAAAGTTGTGGTGGTATAATATGTGGAACAGGTCTGCCGCAAATGTGAGCCGTACAGTATTCCGACCAACTACCCAGCAGCAGTAACAGTACCACCATCACAGCCGGCAAGGGGCAGGTCAGGCAGCTCGCCTTGCAACTCAGCAATACTGGTGGTGCGCGGGCACAGCAGTTGTGGAGGTAGACCAGACGGAGCAGCAGGGGGTTCTTGGACGATAGACAGCCGCACGAAACCCTCGTTCATTACAACAGTTATAAACACTTTCAAGTATATGACATTTACATCAACTAATTTTTCTATTGTGAAAAACAGTTCACAAAAAATCTTTATACTCACCAGAATAAAATAAATTTACAATATTATAGGCACCTGGATTATCTGATTTCCTCTAAACTTTCAGTTTGTGAACAATCGGTTTTGGTTGCTTTTTCCATCAGGTATGTAGTTTACTGCCATCTCGACACACTTTTGACCAATTAATACACAGCACTCTTCAGCCGTGGATTGCGAAGTGTCGTAGCTGCAAAAAAGAACTTCTTGCTCCACTGCTGCATATCTAAGTTCATAGAAAAAGTCATAATATTTTTGAGATCCTGAACACTGGATCCAAGTGGTGGGGACTTTAATAGTTCTTTAATTTTAATAATGCATATGATCTATGACAGTGGCTAAACCATGCCTCCCCTCCACCTTAGGAGGAAGGCAAGCTTTTAGGCACCTCTCTAAAAGACATTTTTGTTTCTATTATGAATTTCAATGCGAAGACAAGAGTTGGAAATTGCATGGAATACATAACCATATCTCAGTGAAGGTAGGAAGGGGAAGAAAAACAAATGTGCACGCTCATTTACACACATTCTGATGCTCATTTCTAAGGGTAGGCAGGGAGCAATGTAAACCACCGACCTCCAATGCTGTAATTGTCTTAGAACTAACTGACTGCAAGTGTAGCATTCTTGAAAATACAAAGCAGGTTAGTTACATGACCTAGTAAATCCATTCCTTGGCTGACAGCGCTATTGGCAGATTGAACTTGGTTACAGCCGAGATAACACAAAATTTTTGTCTTCTAAGTCAACACAACTCTGGGATTCAAGACAGGTGTACATACCATTTCCCTGCCCACTGCTACCTCAGGCAAAGTACGAACGTGGAAGGAAAGGAGAAAGCGTAGGGCAGGCACAGTACAAGACTTGGTACTCCTGTCCAGGAATGGTGGGGTCCCATTATTGTCTACTTTGTTGTGGTGTGTGTAAAACCAGAAGGGCAGAGTGTGAGTGTATTTGAAGGATGTGTTTCAATAAATTTGCACAACCAATTTTTTATTTTCTGGTTCTCCTAATTGGATGAAAGAAACCCAGTCACCCCATTGTGCTATTCTGTTCACTAATGCTATGAATATATGTTGTGTGTTAATAAGAGGAAATGAAATAAAAATTTTAACACGGCATAAGTGCTGTTACGGCTGCCATCCCCAGCGACCGGCAGAAATATATCACAAATACTGTTGTACCTTGCAACAGCTACTTTTTTCAGTAACAAATATGATAACGCCATTATGTTGAGGTTTTGTTCTAGTAACAGTAACTGAATTACATTTTAGATCTGCGAATAGCAATAAATGATACTTTTCACGTTATTATTTTAACACATTAATTTTGTTATTTTAGGTTTGTTTTAATTTCCCCTACACGAAAATTATAAATAAACAAATAGAGAAATATTTATATTCAGACCTAGGTATAATCCATCGCAAGAAACTTTGTCCTTGTGTGTTCGCTGTTCTGCAATAGCTGCTACACAATTTGTCAGTTTATTTCTGTTTTTTTTTTCTTACTTGTGAATTTGTGAATGTAGCCTGGTTATGTTGCATAGTTTGTTGGTTTGAATGAATTATATTTATATTGATTATTGCACTAATCGTCTCTCTCTGAAGAATATAATTAACACCTCAAAATATTCAACTGTATCAGTATAGGTTAATACAAATTTTGCAATTAAGTTTAGAGTAAGTGTGGCAAGGAAATATATTCACCATATTTACAAATATGCATGTACTTGTAACATGTTACTTCATCAGTAAAAAAAGCTTTATGGTGGAAAAGTTTGTAACTTAAACTTGATGCAAAATTTACTTAGTTTTTTTTTTTAAGTAACGCAAAAAGTAATTTCCAGTTACTTTACCAAGAACTTACACTGTAACTTGTTACTTTTCCATTGAAATAACTATAACAGTTACTATTAAAAGTAACTTTCCAGTCCTTGGCCATCACCACTGAAGTTAAGTTAACCATGTTCATGTTGTTGAGAATATCTGTAAATCACACGTTTGTGAAAGATGCTGAAGGAAATTTCAGAAGATAAACAGAAATTTCAGTCAAACTACAGTGGAACCTTATTAAACTGCGAAACAGGAACTAGGAAAGAGATAATCCAGCATAATTTCTTAAGTGTTAAAAAATTATAATTTAAATTATTGTTACAAGATGCCAAAGGTGGATATTCGAGTTTGTGAGGGATGGTCGTCTCAATAAAAATAAAATAACTAAATTCGTTTTTTTATGTACTGTATTCACACAACTAACCTATTATTTACAACATTACACTATCTTCAATATTACTCTTATTTTTCTCAGTGAGTGCAATATTTAATGACTATCTCAATTCTAATTAAAGTCTTCCTCAATATCTCCACATTGGTCATAGATACTCAATTCATATTCATTATTTACACATATTCAGTCTGTCTATTGCAATAATTCCAAATGTCACTCACGCATCCAGTTCAGTCTCACTTTTCATTGCTCCGATGTTCGTAGTCCGCAGACTCACTCCCACTGGTCACTAGAGATGGGTAGGTCCGGATGGATACGTGTCCGCGGACCCGTATCAATTACGGTACTGATGGATGTAAATCCGAGTGCAAGCCGGACACGTATCCACGGTCACGCGCGGTCTGTGCCGGCAGAGTGGAAACGAATGAATATGGGACGCGAGTGAGTGAAAAAAAAACGCGCTGCCAGTGCTGGAAACAAAACGGACCAGAGCGGGTGGATCGGAGCGGTTCGCACTTCAAGAGTTTTTTTCTTTTTGTTTTCTATCAAACTTTTATTATTACAGCTCCGACCGTCGTTTGGAATTTATGTTTTGATGGGTTGATGGGTTTTAAATTGTTATTTACTGTGCGATTGTGTTATAGTTCCGTCTAAAGGTAAGTTTATTACTGAAAACACATTTCTTAATCACTAAGTCGTAAATAATTACAATAACTATCAAATGTGTATTATTGCATATGGGTAATTAAAATGCAGTATTACTGTTTTGTTGGTCTGCTTCTAGTGTATTTTATGGTTTGGTTTTAGAGTGTGTTTAACATGCTAAATAGAAATAGACGGTTTCAAATATTTATTGTGTTTTATAGCATTTGTCATTATATTTTTTTTTACTGATAATTGTTTTTTTACATTCACAAGAAGTGACTGTTAAGTTGATTGGTACTTGGATACCTAATAATTATTTAAATGTTGATTCTTTAATAATTTGATTATTACCATAAGAACTATTAGTTAAGTTACCAAATTAAGTTAGTTCCTTTTTTGCTAAGCAAGCCTACAGAGGTTGTGATTTTTATTAGTACTATCAAGACTGATTCATCGGCTAACTAAACCCAATGTGATTTTATAATAAAAATAAAGTCACGATATAACTCCTACGTCAAACTAAACTATTGCAGTCCACTTCAGTCGGATTCATTCTGGTCCACCATACGCGCCGTCCGCTCGGCTGAGGAGTTGAACCCATACAGGTCCGGCGGACACAGAACCTGGATGTAAGTTCGCAGAGCTGGATGTACATCCGGACCCGACTCCTTTAAAATCACAGACCTACCCATCTCTACTGGTCACTCTCACTACCACTTGATGCTCTGCTGGCTCGTTGCTTCGTTGTCTTCGCACACCTGTCGCTTAATGTAGTGCAACCCTCCAAACTCTCAAAACTGTTAACTCGTAGGCCCATCATGCTTCAATAGTCTCAGTGGCCCGATCTGGAAGGTTCCCTGCACCCTGAGTCTCACAGAGAGAGGTCAGAGCAATGAAACAGAACATTCTTTAAGATAACTGCAGAAATTCAATCCACCGAAGGTCAGGAGTGCCTGAGTTGTGATTGGCTTACGCAACTGTACGCGGCGGCTTGCCTTTGAAAACCACCACGGATTTCTCACGTTACTACTGTCCTCCTTCGCTCGTATTGGCCTTGTGTATTCAGACTATCTTGTCTGCAAGCTGAGAGACTGTCGCATTAATTTGTGTTACTTGGCATCACATCTCCTCTTGTTGCGCTCATTGTGCTTACTTGAATTTAAATACATGGTTTTCCTTCCATCCATCATTTCACATCTCGTCTTGTGGCATTCATCCAGTGTGGTCAAGGCATAACGGCACTCTGAGGCTTATTTCCAGTGACTTTTACCCAGTGGCGTCTTGCATTGGACGCGATTCTGATGCACTGGATCACCTGGTGTTACAATTTAGTTTTTATTTTATCTGTCTGATACTTTATTTTATACAATTCCTCCATAAGTTTCAAGACAAAAAATTGGTTCTTTCTTATGCCATTCTTTCACAGAGGCACTGAACACCACTAGAATACACAGCTACCACCATTGATGCGCTAACAGTTTCGCCTCAAAAACACAGGTCAGAAAATCGAGAATGTGGCAATATAAACTGTTTGACTGGGGCGGTGTTTGGAAACTGCACATGTTTTCTTTTCCGCTGAGGCACTCTGGCAGCCTTTATTATTTTGTGTCAATACCCGAATATTACTGAAGTTTATCCGAGCCTGGCCAAAGAAGGAACATCTGGCCAAGTATTTGGCTTTCCCTCGCCCCAAAACTCCTCTCATTTCGCTTCAGCTGATTGCACGTGTCATAGCGCATGCACAGCTACCAGAAACCTTGAACCAATTATATTTATTTTATGCCCTCAGGAAGAAAACTAAATTCCAAGCAGTTTTGTAACCGGCCATTGTTCTTTTGTTGTGGTGCATGCTGGGAGTTATCAGGAATTGCATACAGGTGCCATTTGCTGCGCGTAACTTGTACACGAGTGACAAACTGACAAATGCCCCAGTGACTTGAGATGTGAAGTGATTTCAGTGTTGTAAAAAATTGTAGATAAGAAAATTCTATATTTTTTAATGTCTGTTATCTATATGCAAGGATATGTAAAAATAACACAAATACAAGGCTACAAAATTTTATAACTTTTAAGCCTATCAGACTTAACAAAAATTCAGCGTGAAATTATTTGTCGATATATTATAAAACGTCTGAGATACTAAAAAATTTGTAGAGAGGTTTCTTGTTTATAATTTAGTTGGTAAAATTTTTATGCCATAAATTTTTCTGAGATGCAACATTTTTAATATTATGTAAAATACAATTTGATTAAGAGTCAATAGAATATGGCAATTTGCTGAGTCGTGGATTGGGAGACCTTTTGTATACACAAAAATCTGTATACCAACATGTTATTCTGAATGAGCAGTTGTTTATAATTTAAGGTATTGACCTCGTGGGGTCAGCTAAACTCTGTCAACTAGTTACATATTGTGTGTGTGTGTGTGTGTGTGTGTGTGTGCGTGCATGCACATATAAGTTCATAATAGAGTTGTGCCAATTCCAATAGGCTTCTGCTGAATTTGTCGATATAGACAAAATCTGCACTTCTGCTGATGTAAGAATTGCTGATAATTTTGCGCCAATTTGACAAAACGCAAAACATCAACTTATTCTTCAGTATAAATAATTGATAAGTCTTACCTTTGTAAACACTGAAAGTTTTCCTGTGTAGGAAACAAAGCGCATCAGGAAATGAAAGCCTCAGTGAAAAAATGGCATTCAACTTAAACTATTTTTCAAACAAAGTTTGTAGTTTTTGTTCCAACCTCCACCCAACTCAGATGATCTACCAGCTTGACATTAAGGGGTCAGGTTGTATGAGTCAGGGGGGAATGAAAGCAGCAAAGGTGGGAATGACTGTTTTCACAGCCATGCCCATCAAGATGAGGGGATAAAGCGACCATTCCATTCTGTCTGTCTGTCTCTCTCTCTCATGTTCGGCAAGCAAACGTCCTACCAGACGTCACAGGTGGGGTAACTGTTAAACAGCATGCTATTGAAACTGTTGTGTGATAGTGTATGTTAAGCCAATCCTAGTCCATGTTCTGTAGATAAAGGACCCAGTAACCCTTGCTGCACGTCAGAAGGGACCATTGGGCATGTGATGTCACCTTGTTCGCACAAACACAATGTAAATTTTCTGTCTCAAAAAATGTATTACAGTACTTTGCCTTTCTAATCCTAACATGGCTATTTTGTTTTTATGCTATTATTTTCTGTGACATTTTGCACCCACCCANTAAAGTCTGGATGGAGATCAAGTCAGCATGCATTGCTTCTCAACATGCATCAGTTTTTTTATGTTAATCGCTTTAAAAACTATTTGTACAGGTTATTGGCTATTCACGGTTACTTCACAATTTTCTGAAGCCCTCTAAAGTTGTACTTTTGGTTACCGATTACATATCCTTCCACTACATGTAAACATAAACACTGCCATGTGACTTCTATATTTTAACTGTCAAATGCTTTGTTTACTGTTTTCAGCTGTTCAAAGAATTTTGTCATACTTCAAAAACTATTTTGTATGAATGTTCACAATTTAGGCCTATAACCATATTTTGGTCAGCTTAATAACTTTTTAATAATGTCTGTATTAATTATGGTTTTTATGGTATTATTTTTACAATGTTGACATATTTGTTATACACAACATAGCACATTACACATAATAAAAGTTAATATTTTGCAGTGACTGTGTTTAACCCTGTTACAACTGTGAGGGAAAGAACTGTAGTATTTAACCTTTTGCTATTGATATGTTGTAACGACGCAGTATTATTAATTTTCGGGACACGTGTTTCTCATTTTCTTTTGCTTTGCTAAACTTCCCTATATTTTTATTGGGTTTCGAAATTAAAGCCATTGTGGTTCGTTTACCGTGATAGTTTGTTTATCGGGCATATGATTGCCGTTTAACGTTTTCAGTAAGCGTCAGCATTATATTAGAAACTTTTAGACTGCGTCGACAGTTTTGCCCGACAAGTTCGTACGACGCAGTTTCGGATAACCTAGGAAGAGCGTGCATGGCAGCCCACGCCAGGCCCTTATCTGAGGAGAGGGGGGTGATAGGCAGCACAAGTACACGTGTGACTGTCATCATTCAAGTCAGTCGATAACAGGCAGTAAACTTCAGCAGTCATCGAGGCCGCATCGGGCGTGGCACTGGCCCCCACACCGGCAACTTAACCCTGCTCGTTTGATTTCTACGCCAGTGTGGGAGGTCTCTAATTATTAATACTCTGGCAAGGCAACTTTTCGAGACGTAAATGAATAATTTAACGACTGTGACGCTGCTCTCTGTTAGTTTGCCTGTAAACTGGTTTGTACTTGGCATATCTGACGATTGCATGTGAACTGTTTCAATCTTTCCAATAAATAAAAGTACGGAGTAATAACCAAGCATTGGACTTTATTTATATTTATTGGCGCCTTTAACGTTTCATGCTACTGTACTACCAACTAAGCTAGCCGAGTGGCAACTTCCAGCCGTCATCACAGACTCCTTCATCATTACAAATATGGCGGCCGAATACGCCGCGTGGAACGTCACAATTATGGCGGGCATAAACAACATAGGCAACATTACTATGTGTTGAATTATTTAATTAAAAAGACGGCCATAGTTGGGATAAATATTAAAACCAGTTCAACAAAAAGACAGTAAATTAAAAGCATGCAACTTGTGTCACTTATTTTTTGTACGTAGCAGCGACAAACTTAAAAGATAGTGGTGAACATGCACACAAATAGGCCAAACATAACTTTTATTTCGTTCCTATTTATTTGCATAGATACTTAGTTTTTTCTAGGTTTATTTAATTACTATTGAAATTTTTCTGGCTGGGCTTAGTATTTTGTTGAGTTTGTGGCAAACGTTCAAATCACAGAAATGTAAGTACGTTACACAATTGTGTTTCAAACACCTGTGGAAAAGTTACAATGTTGTGATAAATAAACAGACATGACTTTCAAATAATTAATTTCATCATAAAAACAGTTCACAGTTAAAACGTGTAAATTTTGCATGTACAATATTTGTAATCACACACAGCGGTCACGACACACGTTACAGTATATTTATTCCTGCTTTGGAAACAAATTTATCATAACATCGTAACTTGCCTAGGTAGGTTTACAAACATAACGTGTACAAACTTGATGTGATAATTTGAAGCATTTTTCACGGGAAGAAAAATTAACAGTTAGTTCAGCAACACGCCACGTCATATCGCCAACAGCCACTTCTGCCGACTTCAGATTTGTAACCATCCTGCCATCACATATAAATATATAATAATATGTATTCAAAAATTAAAATATTGTTTCACTTTTAAATTAAAAAATCATTATTTTTGCTGTAATAAATTGAAAACATGTATAATTTTCCTGCTACTACTAGAGAGGCAAAACTTTCAGAGAGAGGGAGGGGGAGAGAGGGACAAGCTCTGCTCCATCAATTAAAGTTCTTCCTCGGATGATGATGATAAAAAAAAAAAAAAAAAAAAAAANATACCACGTCACTAGAGCCTACGCACCAAAGTTTGCGCTGATATTTTAACAGTAACAACAAAATGTTTCCATCAGTGCTACCTAAAAAATTAAATATTTCAATAAGCAATGTTTAATTTACAAATAGCATACCAACCAATAAATTAGGTTAAAGCAATATTTTAACTGTGGACTACATATTTCTTACTAGCTGTTGCCGGCACATCACTGCTCTCACAGTTTTTAATTCGTATTCAATACAAAATAAATATTAGAAGTTATAGAAGATCCTAAGTTTGGTATAATTCTGTAGAAATGCTGTAAAAAATTGTAAGAATTACTACCTTCTGTCACTCCAGCTGCTTCAGACAGTGGTATTGCAACAGCGGGGTCGTCCTGGTTGTCTTCATCTTCCTCATCGAAACTGCTGCCAATGTTGGAGTATGCCCCTGAGGCTGTGTTGATGGGCTGCACCTTCAGTGGGAGGGATCGAAGCAATATTTCCTTGACCCTGTATGCTGATGTCACATAGTGCTTGTATCTCAGCTTGTTGAGATTACTTGATTGGTGGTTACAGCCATACAGGGAAACAAGAAATTTTTCCCCAGCAGCAGTAATTTCCTTCGGATGGGCTGAAGGATCAGTAAATTTATTAATTATTTTAAGATCCGGATTTTTAGTCAGTCTTCAGGAATTTAGCCTTGCCTTGGTTAAACAAAGCGGATGTGGAGTCACAACCACTCATTGCATGGAGGAACAGCATATGGTTGGCGAGACTCTTCTCCACTGCACTTCCAGGTTGGTGCAGGAATTGAGATGCTCTCCCTTTTCCTGGTTTGAGGAAAAATGCATTAGGAGAAGTTTGGAGAGCCATCATTATGACCAAAAGGTCTATCTCTTCCCCCACAACTGCAATACTTTCACGAGCTGAAGCCAGGGATTCGGCCGTTCGCACTATGAGCGTATCTGAATCCTCAGTTGCTTGCTCGCAGGCAATTCCAGCCTCATTGCACTTTGCCATCAGCATGGTGATTATTCGACTTTTGTTTTTTGCATTTGACAGAAAGATTTCTTTAGAAATCGTCGGTATCATTGTGTGGGTGAACTGTATTTCCACTGAGTGCTTCTTGCTTGATCTCCTCAAGCGCTCCATGGATTTAGTGCCTTTGTGTCTATCAGGGTATCCATCAAAAACAATCACTGCACTTGACTTGTAGTTGTTTAGAACGTAATTGATGTAAGTGTCGCAAATATGTTTGAATGTATGCCCACTCGACCATTCAACTCTGTGCAACAAAAAACCTCCATCAATCACGTATACTGTACTGCTGTCCAATGGTGAGGTGTCTGGAAGTGGTTGAAAAACCTTGTACAAAGTCAATTTTGTTCCTTTTCGCATGCTACCCCCATAAAACAAAGCTAGGGGATATGGAGACAGTTCATAGGTTAAGAAATACTCTAATTCTTCTTCTGATTGTTTGGCAACAACCATCCTTTGAAACAGAGTGGTTGGCTTAATGATCACAAGTTCATCATTAATCAGGGCAGCTGAGTTGATGGTTGCAAGGGGCACCACCCGGTCATTCCATTTGAACTTGACAGATTTAAAATCATTGCCAATAATCCCATTGATACATTGGGTCCCCACCTCCATGGACAAGTGACAATTGATTTTAACACTACCCACTATCCCACTGCTGATTGAAATGAGTTCTGGGGTATCGGAGAAAGGTGGGCGTTGATGAAACCACTACAACATTTTTTTAGTATCATTGTTGTCCCGACGTACCCTTGCATCACGACTATCCATGTGCTGTTTGGATGTTGCAAAATTCACGCCGCAGAAATCCTCGATTACGTTAGCAACATGCAGGAGTGAGGTCATGCCCAGCGACCATCTCGCCAAAATGCCCTCGCTGAATCCACGACCTCTACTCAGCCCACCTTGAACCTTCATATTCTTCATGAGCTCCTACTCAATGCACATATTACTCCATGTTCCGCACTAGTATTTTTCACTACGTCGAATAGTGAAACCCCCTTTCGAAGTAAATGCCCTGAATTCATCTGGTGGCATAGAATGCTCCAATGTAAGCATATCTTGCAAATACATATGGGCGCACTTGCCATATAAATAGTGGCCGCTGGCGTGGAAGTATGGTAGCATCTTGTGTATGACTTCAAGTTGTAGTTTCCAATTGCCCATTCGCTCAGATTCAACAAATCTCACCTCTAAAGTTATTATTTCGAAATATTGAATCCACAACTTTGCAGTGAGCCCTAGATTAGGGAAATGAAGCTGGGCTTTCATTTTTTGTTAGATTTCCTTCCCACAAGCCCTTTCATATGCGTCCAGTAGCTCAGATCGATTCATACTATACAAAAGTTGCTCAACTTCGAAGTGGAACGTGGGGGAGAAGTTGAGGGACTCCATTATCACCTTACCTAGAGCTGTAAATAAGAGCCAACATGTGTGCTCTGACAACCCTAGCGTAAGCATGTCCAGTCATAATCTTCTCAGTACTGTTGACTGCGTACACTGTATTGAAAAGTTTGGTCAGGCCACTCCCTTCCATGATGAAACCCACCGCCCCCATGAATGACATCAACAAATGAAACCCTCCTAGCCTTATGACCACATTAGGCAGTTCAGGGTCTCCCACACGACTCGCAATAACATCTCGTGCCTTGAGGTAAAGATGTTGAACAAATGTGACAAAAGTGGTTTTCTGCCCCAATGATTGTGTTTTTTCTACAGCACTCAACAATGATGTGTAGAATATATCATAATCACTTGGAGGAACGTTGACGAACGGCTGGCAATCGATGAATGTCGTTTGGTACGGTACTTCTCTTGTCACCTCTTCCATGAACCCATTCCACCCACAAATGCCTGGAAGGTCTTTATATTTGCTGTACAGCCACAGCAGGAGAGGCACAGATGGAACAACTGTGTCAGTGTGAGGGAACAATGTACTTAGGTCGTTGATCTGAATTGCGGATAAGCCAACACCATTTTTCCTCTCAAAATGTTTCAGTTGAACAGCCTCGACAGTTCCAACCATTTGTGCTGATGGTATACCCTTCAATCGCGCAATTTTTTGACCTGGGACTATTGCACTTTTTGGGGTGGCACATTGGATGCCGCCCATTGCGTGAAAAGTATTATGTCCATCAATAGTTTGAATGTTGAAGTCGGCATTGTCATACACTATTCGGGAAAGTGCTTGTTTGTCAACAGCCAGAGGAGGGCGCACTATTGACGATATTTCAAATTGTGTTACTTCGTTGTAAGATGAACAAAATCCCAGGGATGACAGCACATCAATCAATTTTCGAGAACCATATTTCTTGTATAAAAATGCTGCCAAGCCGATTTGAAGAGGAGACAGGAATGACAGAGGCCGCACAGCGCAAATTATGCTATGTGCAATCGCTACTGATATCTTCCTCCACTTCTCAAGATTCGCTCGCTTCTTGCTCACCACCATGGTGTCTGTAAAAGCTAGAACAGTCTCAGGAATGAGATCTTCATTTCTTTCTAGAAACCTATCTGATAGGGGGTACTCAGTCACGTTATATAATTGGGATCTTATATCCTCAACAAAAACGGCAGTGGCCGTTTGAACTATTCAAAGCCTTTCTTCTTTTTGTGGCAGTTTCTCGACCTCTCGAAACCAGGAATCGCTAATAATTTTGTGTCCAGTGGCCTTGAAACACACAACATAATGTTTACTTGATGTAACCAATATATCGTCACCATACTTTTCAAAGTGTGTTGTAACTGTCTTTGGACGAGGACGAAAATCACCTTTAATCTCATTCATCAATTCGTCCATTGTGAATTTACATTCCTCATCACTTTTTTCTAGAAAACAGTAAATTGATTGCATAGCAGCATCCATCTCATCTGTAAGGGGTCTGCCTACAGTGTGTGTCCTGGTCTGTTGTGGGGACTGGTGCAGAGTTTTCATGCATAGAAAATGATACTGTGAATCAGCTGCTACCAAGTCGTTAACTGTCTACATTTTGTTTTTTTGAAATAACTAGGTTTAAGAGTACACATTTTGCAAGTAACATTTAATCTTGTTTATTGCAGAACCAATGCACATATAAAAACAATCCCATCATTTTTGTTTCAAGTCTGTCATCACTGTCAACAGCAACAAAACATGTAAAGAACCTTGTGAATGCTTTCTGTTTTCTGAGTTCACAATTAAGTATTTATGTGAATATAGACAAACCTATTCTTTTTTATTTTTGTCTTCACTTGAACTTACATGGTTGGTTTTAACACTCTATTTACTTTTTGGACACTGTAAAGTTAAAAATTGCTTTTAATTGTGCCGTACTTCACCAATACCATTGTTTGAGTATTATAGTAATCTAAATTCAACTTTAATTCAAGTAAAAAGCTATTTAATACATTGGCAGCACATAGGTGAGTCTGCATTACAGAATCAGCACATCGGTCTAATTTTGTGAATCTGCACTACTCTAGTTCATGATACAACATAATTTTTGAAAGATAACTTTCAGTTTTATTATTGAAGTTTTTAGAAGTTTCAAGAGATAAGACTCCTAGCAGCAACCCCTTTTTTAAACCCAGTGAACTCCAAATTCTGTTCCCTCCCTTTGCTCATGGTGCTTCACCTACTTTCAGATTCACGAGCTGTCACTACTTGTACCTTGTTTATGGTGCAGCAGCACACACTTTGTGCCCACTCTTTTGGGCTTCGATTAATCCAAATAATGATTGGCTAAATTGTGACAATGTCAAATTAACAAGGTACAACTGTTTTTTGCATTGTGTTCATCCATACAAACGGCAGAAATAAAACATTACTGACACATTTACAATTGAATACAATTATTACACAGTCAGAAAATCTCAATTAACGAGTAACAAAAACCAAACGGGTAAAACTTTTTTTACCGTTGCCCTGGTCAGCTTTTTCTGTAAAAAAAAAAAGTGCAACTGGCCAAATTCTCAGAGCTGTTTCATCCTTAGTACATCACTGTGAGCCTTTAACAAATGTTCAAAACCTGCACTACAAGAAAACCTTTCTATATTAACCCCATTTAAAGCAACCTTCTCTCCATAAAGATTAGTTTTTGAGGAACCCTTAAAAACTAGGGTGAAAAAATAGAAAATTTGAGGGAAATCTGTTAAAAAAAAAATTTGTAGCACTTTTCTTGGTTGCTGCACATTGCGTTTCTCTTGGTGAGCACCGTACTGACCATAGCTCATATATAAAAACAGATACCACCCCCTAGCCAACCAGCGCTAGCTAATACCTATTGACTCCATCCACCCCTCAGCCAATCAAATGTTTCCGTGTGTGCCACATCTGCCCTCTCATATTTTTCATACTACTATGCTCTCACTCACTTGCCTTCTCACTTTGCTCATTTCATTACGACTTGAATTTCCCGTGGGTTTTTATTGCTGTTTGTTGAAGACTTTATTACCCTTAGCTTATTTGGGCATGCCATCAGCTGCGTGGAAGCCTACAAATTGACTCTCAAATACAACTCTGGACAGCTTTTATCACATGCGTCGTGCAACCACAGCAAGTTTTCCTCCCCTTGTGGCCTCCACCTCTCCACCAGTCAATCACACAGTAAAAAGCCAGATACATTCTCGGTAATGAAGGTGGTCACAGAAACCCTTCTATGATATCATTTTATCCCAGAAAGGTCTGTTTGTTAATAAAAATTAAAATTTTGTTGAGCTATCCTCAGACTTGTCTAAAAGAGGCCACCAAACATTGAACTTGCACTCGGAAAAAAGGAGGCAGTGTTCAATGTTACAGTTTTCGTAAACTACTGAGAAAAGAGGTCAGATACCCTTCTGTTGACTGTTGTATCACTTTATTCGGAAGATGTCTATTTATAAAAATAAATTAATGTTTTGTTGAAATATCCTATAGTTTTTCTGTATGTGGCCATCAAAAATTGAGTTTGCTTTTGCAAATAACTACAAAGCCGCCAATGTTACAGTTTTTGTAATTGTTTGGCACAACAAGGGAGGTCGCAGACTGTGGTATAATTTTTTTTGGAAAACTTCTTGACTAGTAAATTAAATTAATATTCCACGCAGAAATCATATTGATTTTATGCCAGAGATGACTGAACATGGACTTACGATGCTTGGCAAATCCAAAATGTTTTAAACCTTTTGGGAGACAAGGTGAGGCTAGGTATATGTCTCTCTATGGTACCAACATCATCTGCCTCTTAAGATAAATTTATTTTTAATTAAAAAAATATGTTATTTTCACACCACAGATGGTTGAACATTACCTGCAAAAAAATTGCACATTCTGACATATAGGGGTGGGGAGTGTGTTAAAATCTGTTCAAAATTTCCCAAAATATTTATAGCAATCTGAGCTACCAAAGTGTTATGAGCAAGTTTTACCCTACCATTTTTGAATGCTCTAACTTGCCTGAAAATAAAGCTCATTCGCGTCCACATCCAGGAATTGTAGGTAACCAGATCAAGGACGTCCACGCATAGGGCACTACATTCTCAGTTGAGACACCTGTGTAATAGACTTATAACATCTATCCTCCCACCATTTGAAAAATTAACACTACAGGAAGGTGGCATTCACCGCCTCCAGGCTACTCCATCGTGGGAGTAGCTCTACAGATAGCCAGCGGAAGGAAGTGAACCATTGTGAAGAGAATTACGTTGCATCGCCACATCACAGATTACAGTTTCTAATGTTGATTTAACTATTACTCTGAACATTTGAACTTAAACCACTTGAAATGAAATACTTAATACCCACAAAAGTTACTGAGGGCTATTTCCATGACTGCAGACACTAATGGTCAGTTTCACAATATCCGTTTGAAGTATATATTGGTTACCTGACCACACAATAAATTTAAACAGAAATTTTGATCATTGTTTAGTCTTGTACTGTTCTCAAAACACATTTCCCAGTACATTTTGTTAGCTAAATGCTAATTACGATAAATCTGACAACCATGCAGCGACATTTTCGTTCGTGATTGGCTGCTGTCAGGTCATCTGCTGTTTATATTGCTCTGTTTAGACAAAGTTGTTTGATCAGGAAACCTTGCTACTTCAGATGTTTTATTAATTCTTTGGTTCAAAGGTACGTATGTTATTGAAAGCAAGATAAATGCACTAATGCAAATTCATGTAGACTTTTGAGTTGTTAATGTGATATGCAATTCCAACATACAGAAGTTTCTAGAATCATTGCCTTAGTGATTAAATTGACACAAGACGGCCGGGATGCTTGGCGCATTACCTAGTCTACAGGGTAGTTTCTATGCTGGTTCAGGCCGAGAACCCTGGGTGGCCTTATGGACCGATTACTGTAGGTGCACCTTAGCTCGGAGGGAGCAGGTATACAGAGTCGGCCTGGTAGGGCGGCGGCGGGCTATGTAGGCGTCTAAGGTGGCATGGTTGGCAGTGGATGTTGACTCACCACCTGTAGACCGGCGCTGTAGCTGACCGTTGGCAGGCTACGGTGAAGTGCAGCTGGTACTGGGGCTGCTGAGCTCCGGGTGGCGGCGGCAGGCGGCATCGCTCGGTAGTGGGTAATCCGAGCCGAAGGCGGACTACGACTGGATGCACTATCCCGTCGGTCTTCTGGGGTGGCTCGAATACACGACTAGGGCGGACTGAGAAGTGATGCCCCTGCAGTCGGTGGGCAGCTTGTGCCTGATCCAGAGCGGAGGAAAGGCTGAAGGCCGACTGGGATGGGTTACCTGGCAATTGGTTGGCTGTAGGAGTTGTAGATAACTTCTTATTAGCCAACTTAGTCCCTCCTTGTCGGTTGAATGGCATGTGGTTGGGTACTATGGGTCATCACAGCAAGCAAGGGGCAGGTGACAGAAATTCCCTAGCTAGAGTATCCAGATGCAATGTCACGCCGCATCAGTCCTAGCGCTTTAACCGGTGAATCTCACGCGGTGGATGTAGCGGATTAGCTGACTTTGGGGGGCGCTAAAACTTAGTCATGAGCCGCTCAGAGGCTACCGGGTCACACGTGTCAGGCCTGGCACTCCAACCGGCGAATCTCACGTGGTGGATGGAATGGGTTAGCAGACTCTGATGGTCCAGTAGCTTCCCCGTGGAGTGTACTAGTAGGTGGCTGTACCATATATGTGCGCCACATGCCTTTGCCCACGGGACCCACAGTATGGATGGCAGGCGAATCGTGTGGTATTTTGCGATGTACAAACAACCCAGTTAAGGGAGCCCACAATCCTACCCTAATATCGGCAATGGTTTGGCAAGACCCGCTCACCAGCACCTTCCTTGACGGATGGCGTTCACAGGGGGTTGAGAGTTACATATCACCATTGGAATTAGATGCAGTGCGTCGACTTTCATGTATCTGCTCTCTAGAGAATAAACACTGTGCCTGTACTAACTCCTAGGCTTTCGTAGTTACCAAGCAACCAGCAGAAGTTGCATTGCTAACAGGTGAAAGGGACCTGGTAAAGCAAAGAACAAATCTAGAACAACTAATAAAGCAGTTGTGAAAATGACTCAAACCCTACTCTTGCCTAGTGTGGTCCTGAAGGGATGGGGAAAAGCACCCCCAAGCGGTGTGCATGTCTCGGCGGTTAAAGCAACCTTCGCTGATAGAAGATCTGGTTGAGGCAGAGATCCCTAGCACGGCACTGGTAGGGCGAGCTGCTGGGTTGCCGAAACAGAGGAAGCCAATGTGATGACAACTCGACGTCAACTGGCATTCTGGGGGATCGTCCGGCCCTAAATACTGAATGGAGGTATCCTTTGGGTCGTTCGGGCATCTTCGGCTGGCCAGCTCCTCCCTATGTGGGCGGCGTCATCCCTTGCTGCACTCTCTTGGCGAGGGTTGGAAGTGAGATAGCTCTGTGTTGCGGGTAGTATCATGACACTCGCTTAAGGGCAGGCCGGCTTCGTTCAGGTGGCAAGGCAAGGGCACATGATTGACGTGAGTGTTTTAGTTACTGGCAACGGCGTGTAGTACTCATCTTCGGGACGTAGAAGTCCGAGTCTGATCTCTAGTGAGGGTGTCGTGGCTTCGCATGGGCTGAGTTGAAGTCGTAGATGCATACAGTATATTGCTAGCTACACAACATGCGTCAAAATATTAGTTATACTTGAAATGTAGAGGTATTCCAATACACATTTCACGACTTTAAAAATACATGTGGCATGCTAACACATGCTGGTGCCAGAGCTGTACACACAATTATATGTTACTAAATAATGCAATGACTAATTGCTTTTCCATGTAAATTTTAATTACTCAAATATTACGTACATACTTCCGGCATATTAACATTAATACATCACGCAAGCGCAAGAAAGAAATCACTGCTTTACAAATAAGACAGTGCATATCTGCATGAATGTGGAATACTTTTAACAACTTGAAAGCAACGTTAGCCTCACAACATCTCGATACAATTCTGGTTTGAAATATATCAATTTTTATGTATACTTATTATTCTACAATATATATTAGGTCTGGACATTATGCTTATATAAACATATATTAATATAAAAGATACATTAATGTTAACCAAGCAGACTTTTTTGTATCTCTAATTTACAAAATAATGCAAAAACTTTGAGCAAGTTCTCACAGATAGCACACCCACAGCTACATAAATTGACGTATTTCCAACGAGCTGAAAATGGTAAGAACTTTAATATTTATTTAATTATCAATTTGCTTGCTGAGTCACATCTAAAAGTGCAATGGCTAGGCACTTTGAAGATATTCATAAACTTTAACAAAAAATGTTTTGTACAGCCTGAATACCTACCAGAAAGGCATAAAATTGTAATGTGTTTCACCAAATTTCATTTTAAATATATCTGAGCTTCCTCCAGGTAGCCAACTGCCTCTGATTTTAAACTACACAAGTAACGACTATTGTCTTATAGCAGCGTACATCTTAAATACAGCACACAGCACCACAAAACTAATACAGTATTTATCTGAATGCAAGACAAGAGTTTTTTCCTTATGGCAAGGGTAAATTTTTGAATTTGTCTTGCTTTCGCATTTTAAGGTTATTTCACAACATTTTGGTAAAAATTTTCCAGCAAAATGTTTACATGTGTGTTGGTTATTGATTTTTTGGCTAATCAAATTGTTTTCGCCGGCAAAATTGTTGAATAATAATGATTTTTAATGCCACAAAGTATTGACATGCGGTACTCGACTTCGCAACCGCGAACGTACTGTAAACAGAGCATATTGTCAACATGTCTGCAAGAAAATGTCATAGATATCTATATCACAAGAGATGTATGTTCCGAAAACGTTACTAGCTTGAGCTATGCGCAGCACATTCTAGCATTTAGACTAGTTAGTAACCGTTATTTTCTGTATGAAGGTTGGCAAGCTCATTCATCTCAATATAACGAACACTTAATACAGAAGGCTGGATGTGTTCAGATTGGTATTACATCTATAACATTGTTTACGTTGAACACCAACACCGTACATTGTTAACTGTTAAAGTGCTGTAGCAGATGAAGATGTGGAACATCTAGTTCTTAGTTTATCATAATCTTCGGGTCTACTGCAATGCAAATTTTAAATTGATGGCTATCAGACATGCAGAATGAAGCAACAACAGTACGGCTGTTCAGCATTACGATATTTCTGATGCCAACATTTGAAGATGGTGTATGATGAAAGAAAAACTAAAAAAAAAATGCAAATTTGAACGGCAAAGCTTTTAGCAGACCAAAAAAGGTTGTTTCACTGAACTGGAAAAAACAGTTGTTCAATACAAGCAGGAAAAGCAAAACAAAGAACTTCCCATCACTGAAGAGGTTATAAAGAAAGTGGCATCAGTGATATTGTACAACATTGTTTAAGAAATGTTTTATTCCTTTCATTCTACTGTATGTTAGTGATAATGATAGTGATTGAAATGTGATTTTTTTTTTTTTTTTGTATTTTGTACAAGAAAACTGGTTTAAGGGACATATTTCTCTGATTTTATTCTATAGTAATAACAGTGGTTGAAGTTTTTTTTTATTTTATTCAAAATTAGACGAAATAATAAAATTTTTTGCGCCTCCTACTTTTATTGGCAGATATTGTCTACCAAAAAGTTTTTTCCCCGTGAAAAGAGTATAAAAATCAGAGATCGTCTTGCATTAGGGTAAATACGGTAACCAAACAATAATGCCCACATGGAATTCAACAAAACTTCAGTATATGCTCACAAATATTTATATTCACTAGCGGTTTCCATGAATCCACCACCTACTGCATAATGAAATTACAGTCCAAAACACACAATTTTACAAGTGTGCATAACTTTGAAAAAACCTTATAATAAATTAAAACGGGCAAACTAACTTCCCCCCTACCTAAAATCCAAAATATCCAGACTAACTACCGAATAAACAGTTAGGTGGAACTATGCCTCCTTTTCTTAAGTGAGTGAATGAAGAGATTTGGGTGGCTCTTAAAATCAGGGTCTTGAGAGCCTATGAGAGTGAAGTGAGGTGAGTATGAAGCAGCTATGAAATGAAAGGGCGGGGGAAATGGGAGATTCCCGAGAAAACCCGCCAACCAGCAGCATTGTCCGGCACGATTCTCACTTGCAAAATTCGGCTTGAGTGACCCGGCCAGGGATTGAACCCGGTTTACTTTGGTGGGAAGCGAGCAGGCTAACAGCTCAGTCACCACGGCCCCCTCCTTTTCTTAAGTCAAGACATTGTTTAATCCCCTGAAACAAGTAGTTATTTTGGAAAATGACTCATATTTAATCATATTTATACAATAGCAACTTATTTCATCACCACAGAAGTGTTTCTAGCCTATTTTTATCCATTTCCACAAGTATATTGGTACCCAATATCAAACAGAAGTCCCAAAATTATATTTTTGTACATATAATATTCATTTGAAAATAAATTACTTGTCTAATTGCAGCCTAACAATAACGACAGATTTGATGTAACCAATACTTTTGTCTAACTCCACATCAAACAAACAACCAAAATCATCTATTGACATTAGACACAATTTAAATACACAAACATAACTTCACATCAGCTAAGAATGGCCACCATATTTGTTGTAAATGTTTTGATTAGTCTAGTAATCGGAACCTATTCTTGTGTTTAAGAAAACCACTGGTTACAGTAAAATTAAACTACTTTCTTAACCAAATAATGAGAAAAAGAAAATGTCGCTAAACATGTAATTTTTAATCACACCTTAATTGGAACAAAACCAGACATTGTGAAACCGCCTCTAAATAAGAGTTATTCAATTCATTTTCTGTTAGGCTACATACAAATAATTACAATGCTTGATAAGTCACACTCACTTATTACAAATTAAGGCTCAGTTATACATGATCTATTTATGCAAAAATTTAATACATGAAATAATATGTAATTTTATTCAAAAGTATATAGATCCTATTAAAGAAATTATATGCTGATAAAATATTGTGTCCGTGGGCCACTCTAAAAGTCTGGTAGGCAGCATGTGCCCCGCGGGTCGTCGATTGAATAGCCTTGCTCTAAATTAAATGAAGAAGTACAACAGATATCCAAAGCTACACTCATTTAATTCTTGTGTAATACCTTCAGTAGTACAATTTTTTCTCCAGTGTTCCATTTTCATGTATAATATAGCCACCTAACAAATTCATGTGTGTGCATAGTTAAGTCTAAAGAGATTCTGCAACTTCAGCCAATGACACACTAAGCTCTGCAACCACAGTAATGAAATAATTACAGTCAAGTTAATGTACTTAGCAAGCTCGGCAACAAGTGGCAAATGAGAAAGTTACCCATTTCAATAGATTTACAAAAGTAATTAAAAAAGAAAAAAAATCACTCTCAAATCTATAAATGTTTTACATTATATTTCAGATGAAATAATTTGTTATTTGAAGTTTACGAAGTGATGTTAAAAAAACTGAAAATTGGAGCCCCTAAATATACTCCTATACAAGATGCTAAAAGAATTGGTAAATTAATAATTTTATATGTGGTGAATGTTGAACTGTGTCGTCTGCTAAAGCTGAATCAACAGGTAAATAAAAGCAGGAATGAAATAGAAGGTTGATAGAACAATTACACTCATTTTTGGGATGTAACACAACACACACAAAATCAAAGTTCTTAAGTTATGCTCTCTAAACAAAATTTGGTTAAATTAAAATGTAATAATTTTCATAACAAGGAAACTTATTATTCCATTCATGAAAGTTTGTAAAAATCACTAGGTGCTTCCCAACATCTAACTAGCATTCAAGATGCAAGTTGACTGGTGATGGGAACATGCTTGCATGGTACAAGGTCGTGTGAAAAGAGACTTTTAGAAATTGCCACTAAGATAGCTCTGACATGCAGAAACAGAGGTAACAGGCCACTTTTAATGCGAAATCATGCACTGAAAATGCAGACAGAACTGTAAATCACTAGCTGACTGCATGACTGGCCAAAGGATATTTCTACGTAAGCCACCAAGTGACATACTGAAGGGATGAAAATGTAGAATGTTGCATTTGGCAGAAAATTTCACTCGGCAGCTAAACTTGCTAGTGGTTTAACAGGACAGCCTGACCCTGTGTAAAGAGAGATGAATTTATAAAGCTCCAAAGACTGAATTAAATCATTCAAATGCTTCAACTATTACCTCACCAATATCAAATATTGCTACATGAATAAAAATTAACCTCCCAAAATTAATAAACATAAGTCAATTAAAAGTAATCAAAAATATTATGAAAAGATAAAAAAAAAAAATTTACAATGGTGCAACATCACCCATTGAGATTTTTCACACAATCCCACCCACTTTCTTCTGAATCAAGCCTATTTGTTTTTAAGTAATGGTCATTGCTCAACCATCTTGTTAGTACTGGACGAGGTATGAAATTGCAAGCACTGCAGTCATTCAAGCAATGACCCTCCTCCTATGCCACAGTCTCAAAAGGCAATATTGTACTTAATATACTTTTTTCTTTACAAAATGTAAACACTTTGTAAACAAAGTTGTTAAAAAAGGTAACATTAAAACAAAATTAGGATAATTTTTTTTTTTACACCAGTCAAAAGTTAGGACATTACAGAGCATATTATGTGGACTACGATCAATTACTGAACTTATAATTCGTGACACCAATGCATTTCTAAGAATTTGGTTATTTGGGACTTTAAATTTAACTTATTCCAATTATCTTAAATAATAAACAAATACTTGCTTCTGGAGTTTATTTCCACTTACTAGTACAACACAATTACAAATTTGCCCTGCAAAACCATTTCATTAATTTTAAGATGTTATCTACCACTACAAACCATTTAATAATACATGTATTGAAGTAAAATCATATATTTAACTACCAACAACTTTACCATAAATATCACAAATTCCAAGTGTACAAGCAGTATTCCTGTATAACTTACAAGTAAATGCCAAAAAAGAACATATTAGTGGTATTTAGCAGTCAAAATGATGTATGCTTGTTGTTTTCAGAAGCCTACATGACAATAAATATAATTACGTCACCAGTTTTAGCTATTAATTCCTCCCTTTGCAACATGACTCAATATAGAAACTTTGCACCAAGCATTAAAACTATCATAGAAATTTGTTAAAGTTTTCAGACATTTCTGGGGGAAGAAAAAAGAAAGAAAAAAAAAACACTGAATAATACAATGGACAAGCATTTTCGTATCACACTACTGAAAACATAAAATGTTAAACTAACAAAACAAACATTTACTAAATTCAACTTCAAGCATATAAAAATTTGTGGAGCCCTAAGACTTTCAAACAAATAGTGAACTCTATTAAAATGTAAAATCCTTGGTGCAATGTGACATGTTCGAGCAGAGTTATTTACCACAATAGGTAAGCATAGATCCTGGAAATCTTTCACCAAACCATCTTACTACCAGACACAAAAGATTTGAGGTGGTTGTCAAACACATGTTTAACCCAGGGTTACTGCAATCAGCTATACTTTACACACCAATATGGGAAAAAGATACTTCGCAACTGCCAAGAACAACCTAGATCTGTGCTAACTAATAATAGACATGTAAAATTAAATTGCGATTCTCCGAACATTGTTTTATGTTATCTGGCTCTTCAACCTAAAAACAAACTCTCCTTAATACCCCCCCCCCCCCTTTTGAAA
>NQII01000495.1:202605-248888 GCA_002778355.1 Clitarchus hookeri
CCTTTTGAAAACAACATAATGGCCATCCTCTTATTGCAGACAACATTTTTTATCATCAGTAATGATGAGAATTTGAAGCTGGTTTACTGAGCAGTATGAGCTAATGAACAAAAAATGGTCATCTTGTTGCAACTGCCCAAAATCCACAGTTTTCATATGTAAAAAAAAAAACTGGCAATGGCGATGCAGTTCTAGGAAAACTTCCTGCAGGGAATCACACCCCGACTGCCACCAGAAACAAACGGGCAGCTTCAGTACTGGAATCTTAAAAGCTTATAAAATGTGGTTTAAAATGTTAAAAATGTCCTCGACCATTGTCTCTGCAGTGGGTAGTACATGCAGATAGTATTGCCTATGTGCTAGGCACTTATCACTGCAGCAAAGTTTTAGGTGCGGTGATATGAGAATGGTGGGTCCATTATGTAGAGGTAAAAAAAAAGGGGGGGNGGGGGGGATGAATGAATGTTTGCTCTTAACTTGGAGATTCCGATAACTTAAAAAACTATGTTCAATAAATTGTAATTTAATTTTACTTCATTTCTAATATTTTGTAAAATAATCAGTTACAAACTTGATTTTTAAGGGTTTATATTTCCTTAATATTCAGCTTAGGTAGGAAGTGTCCCATACATTTCCCACTTAATTTTTGCGCAAGGAAACTCTTCACGAAGTTTGTCAAGTCAAATTCTGCCCCATCCTGTACATATTTTCAAATTTAAATGTTGCATAATTTATGCTGTTCAGAACAACTAAAATCTGCACAAACAGAACAGTTCAGACATAAAAAGGATCCTTAATATATAAAAGTAATTGCCTTGTTCTGCTAAAAATACCAATATTTGAAGATTATTTGGTGAAAACCCAACAGCTGCAATATTAATTTGTAACATTCCCTTAACATAAAAAAACACAGAAACACTTCATCTAAAAATCATTACTATTAATATTAAGATATAATGTTCACTAACAAATAACACCAAATGAACAATGTTATACCTAAATATCTTGCGGTAATTATGTTTTTTGCTCATGCATGCTCTGAATGTGAAAATTCTGATATATAGAGGCCTTTAAACCAAATTATACATTTGATGTTTGTTATACATAATGCAGTTCCAAGAGTGGTAATTGCTATTAGGGTGTTTCTGAGTTTCTTGTCAACAAAATACAGGATTTACACCAAGCCTTTAAAAAAAGATTTTTTTTTTGTTAAAAACATTTTGTTGTACTACAGTGTCACAAGCTTGTGACAACATGAGGAATAAAATCACTAAACCTCTCAAAAACAGTCTTACACAATTCCACTCATTCCTTCAATAGCATGAAATATGAAGCATGCTTAAATAGACAACAAATCACTTTTTGTATAAAGGTTTTTTTTTTTTAATACTGACAAGTTGTACCATGCAGCAACATATTTTGTAGCTACAAACCTCGCTGCGCTCCTACAGTACTTACAGTGCAACAAACACACGACATATACTACGAGGGCGTACCCAGTTTGCAAGTAAATAGCAACATTTTTCTTAGTGAGAAACATAAATCCACAAACACAATACCCTTGAGGGGAAACCCTATCAACTTTGGATGCAAGGACAGTCATATAAAATGTAACTTCTAAATTGTGGCCACATTGTCAAATGGGTAACAAATACATTCTCAAACAAATTTACAACTATTACAGATGTGAAAATTAAAATAGCCAGTCAACACATTTATCAATACACAAAGAGAGAGAGAGAGTAATATGAAATACAAATAACTGATGTGGCTAATCCAAACAATGTATCCACTAAACAGAGCTCAGAAGATCCTATAATCTCAGGGAGCAGAAAGTTATGAAATGTGTCTTTCACCAGGGTGGCATGCAATTTAACTGTCACTTTTCTCACTCGCATCACTGCAGCCCCCTCCATCATCGCTGTCGTCGATTACTACTGGGCTACGCTTCATCATCTTCACCTTACTGCCCTGTTCCCCAAGCTCCGGCTCATGGTCCCGCTTCTTTGCACGTCCTGTGTCTTCACTAAGCTCCACAATTTTGCTAGAAACATTAATACAAATATGATAAATGGTGCTCTGTCAAAACCTACATACGACGGGTGCAGCAAAGACAAATTACACATATACTATACCTCTTTCACACTTAATTTTAGTCCCGAGGAAAACAAATCCATGTGAGCTAGTCCTATTCCGATTTGTTCACCTTCGCACAGTATCAGAACACTCATAAAATAGTTTGCATTGTATTGAACTAATTATGCAAACTCTACTACAAGATTAAAAAGGAAATATTCTTATGTTGCCCAATATACATTTTTTACAGCCAATTGTGTTTGTTTCTGTAGTGGTTATTTGCCACACTTACTTTTAAAATAATGTGACATCCGATAGTCATGACAAGTGCATGCACTGTGTATTAATGACAATATGTTCCCACGGTTCTGGCATGTCACCATTTTCCTACTGCACGAAGTCATCAGCCTGCTGATAGCAGTAGCTAAAGTGCAGTGTCAAAGAAGTGAGCCAGTGTGCCGATATAGTAAAAAGGCACGTTCAGCTATTATGGCCGTTAAAAAATGACACGAGAGGATTGTTTGAAATATTATTCATTACCTTTTCTCAGTAGCATTCAACATTGCCTTTGCTTCAAATACATGTACTTACAGCTGAAATGTCTGGCATGTTTACTGCAAGTATTTTCAGTGCGCAGAAGGAAGAATGTTAGAGTTGCATGATATGCATGTGTAAGCTAATTCAGCAGTATGCCAGTTAATTGCCGATAAATGCCATGACTGCATAAATCACAGCAATAGGAAACAAGATAAATGCAGTAAATGGCAATGGACACACAGCTGGAAAAATTTTATCATGAAGTCCGGAATACATTTTGACACAAGAAACAAAAAGAGATCCAAGCCTGGACATTGTGTGTTTACAGGAAAATAACTAGAATTGTGAGCAAGCTAAATTGATTATCATGTTAATTGTCTTAAGTTCATTTTGAAGAGATATTACTTGCAGCAGCATATCAACATAGTTCCAGCAGCTACCAATCATCGTAATTTGTGGCGGAGGGATTTTGCTCAGTTTGTTTACATTGGGCAGAAAGTAAGGGTGAAAGCAGCATAGATACACAGCCACTAGATAGCTGCAGGACAGGCACAACGAAAAATTAAAAAGCACTAACATGTCTAAAGAATGGGAAGAACAGCCCATCAGAAAATGGAAGTGGAGGAAAGGAGTAAGGAGACAGCTGAAGGAACACAAAACTAGAAAAATTTGAAAATTGATATGGCTAGATTAACAGGTCCTGCAATATGTTACAACCGGAAGAGCACATGTTACGTCAACATATTTAGTATACCCACAAGACAACACTGGCAACAAAGAAGCACTTGATTGCGCAGTCTTCAAGAATACTGTAAGACACTGCATCATGATAATTATGCCAAAATTTCACATTTCTGACATATACAAAAAAGAATGCTTATTATAACAGAATACAGGAATCTGGTACTTAAGGTCATTCACAGTGCAAACTTTTTTATGCCATATTTTTGTAGTGCATGCAACACTGAATATATTAGTATGAATGAATCACTGCTTCAAAGTTTTTTTTTTAGATAAAAATATTTTTATTTTAAACTTTATGATTTGTGGAAGATACTTTTAGGTCATACTAGTGAAATATATGCATGATTCTTGATTTCTGCATACTCCTTTTCTCTTCTGTTAAGAAACAAAGAGACAGCTTTATCACTTTGATAAATAATGAATGATGCATACATTAACTCAAGAAAATAATTTCTTTTAAGCACTCAAATCATGAGTTTATTTTGAAAAAAAAGTTTAATAAATATATTGATTTTTTATAAAACTTTCCTTAAATAAGAGATCTTTGTATAGACGGGAGTGGTGACAAAATTCCTGTAACAGTGACAACCAGTGTTAGCGACACCAAAGTTGCACCGAAAAATAGCAGTGACTCACTGCTTGTCACCTTTCCCTATTTTACTCACTGCACCATCTTCATAGGCTATTTTTTGTGAAAACCACGATATTAAACGCCTTGGACAACATTTAAAACATTGTCAAATCTTTATGTAGTATTTGTATAGAATTTAGTGTAAAAATGAATACAAATTACCACCATATTTTGTGGTATTTGCTCTTCTCAGAATGATACAAAAATAACTTGAACTATTTGTTTAACGTCTGTATTTAAGTTACAGGTGGATGTTGTATACTTGGATCAATTCTGCACTACGAAAAAGACATTCAAGACGTAAACAAACAAGGCTTAAAATAAATTTCACAAAAAAAAATATTTAAAAAATGTAACATTTCTCTGAAATTTTATTTTTTTATTTTCATTTTATGTATTATTTTCAATATTTTATTCTATGTTAGGTAAATTTGAAATATTCAAGACATTAGTATGCATTACTTTACAGCCACCAAAATATGTATTACATTTCATTTGTTTGGTTTGAAATGTATTTAATATTTTTTTTAATTTAAGTTATTTTTAATTTGCAGGTATTTAGAATGTGTTTAATCTTTATGAGTTCAGTTAGTTTTTTTTTTATGTAACATTTCCGGAATCATTAGTGAAGGGAATAATGCACTTGAAATTTGGAACATTGACAAAGATTAATTAATACACAAATCTGGATTACTTACGCACCACAACAATTTAAATAATACAAACAATACTATATAGTATACAGATATTGCAAGTACAAATGAGAGTTAGATGTAGTAGTAAACACTTATTTTTTACGAGACAGTGGTCCCTTGCTGACTGAATTGCCTTCATGTAGGCCTGGCAGACTGGACGTATCATGTAATCTTTGCCAGTGCCAGTGAAACTGCACGACGACCATGGTAGAGCAACAGTGACAAGCAATGCTAAGTGTAAATCTATAATCTCTGGTATTGGTCGCCGGCTTGTTGGAACTGGTCCCAGTAGTCACTGTCGCTGTGACTTGGAGTCTTTTGTCATTACCCGTGACTGCGACAACCCTGGAGCAGTGACAGGAAGTATTACCCATCCCTAGATTGCATCAAAACTTGTTTTTCGTGGTCAGAAGTGTACAAGAATGATAAGCCCTGGCTTCCAGGAATTGTAGCCATGTAACTTTGTGCAAGAAAGAGAGACAGAGTTGCAAACACAGGTAGTAAAGGCCAGTCTTCAGCAAAACATCAATTGTGCAATATTAATGATTGAAGAGTGAAGAGATTTTGGCAGCTTTTAACATTGAGGTCTTGAGAACCGATGAACTTGAAGTGAGATGAGTATGGAGCAGTGCTGAAATGAAAGGGTGGGGGAAACGAGAGATCCCAGAGAAAACCCACCAACCAGCAGCATCGTCCAGCACGATTCCCACATGCGGAAATCTGGGAGTGCCGCCCCACAAAGAACTGAACCCAGTTTGCTTAGGTGGGAGGCAAGTCGGGATATTGGTGCATCATGTGAATTTCCTGTCTGATTTGGCACTATTGCTTCTGTGTGTTTTTTCCCCGTCATGTGGCTAGAGATTGCCCTTTCACTCAAGTTACTATGCGAAAAAGATGTTCTGCAAATGATGCAATATGCAGAATAATCATTTGCCCAATGCAACCACACTGAGAAATTACTATCTAGCAGCCACCGTTCATTGAACACAGTTTTCTTACTTACTTTTTGAACAAGACATTATTTGCAAAAAATTTTCACTTCTAAGCAGCTAATAATGGCTACTGTCACAAACCATATTCTTCTAGCGGATTTAGACCGTATGAGTTGTTAAATCGCTAATATTAACATAAATAAGTCTGCAGTTGAAGGGTTGAAATTCATGAACACGTGTCACCAAAACACTGAGTGATAAAAAGAGTATTAATAAAAAATAATACAAAGTTATCATTGTATGCAAGCATATATTGCAATCATATGACCATTTGAAATTAGCACTGTTATTTTATTTCACAAAAGTTTTTATAGGATGCACAAACGTAAAACACAACAAATGCCAGCTAAAAAACAGTTCAATAGGCTTATTGTCTGCCATTTTAAGTAGCATACACTTAAGTCCCTGCTACAATTGCTGTGTCGCTTGTCCTCGGTCCTTAATGACGTCACAAGACTAGCACACAATTTGCTGCTACAACAGATGTCCAAAGCTGTCCCAACAATTAGGTTTCGAAAACGGTTACCAGGTAATAGTAAATGCTTTGCGCTTGTTTTATATTAGTTTGTTTAGTGTCACGAATATTTAGCTTTTATAAATTTGAGGTGTATTTATTTAAATGTGATTTTGATTATTATAGTAGTTTATTTTGGTTTTTGGAACATATTTTCTTTATATTAGCATTGCATTTTTATCCGAAATTAAATTCCTTCATTGAAATAAATTTTCCCTCAATTTTGCATTTCTAAAATTCCTGTTTTTTATTGAATAATTTCAGGCTGTAACTGCAATGCGCATATTTGTTATTTACAATTAGTCCTGCTCGGCACTGGCACACTCCACATTCGCTTCAATGCCTATGCTTACACATGTTTTTGTTTACCATTACAGATTATGCGCAGATTTCCCCGGTAAATTATTATTCTTATTAGTCCACAAATGACTCTAGGACAGGGGACAACCGAAGAAAAAAAAATTAAAAATTGACCAATTTGCTGAGAACTGTGGACAGAGAACATGTAAGGACAAGCGGGGGACGTGGCTCATGACGTCACATGATCACGTGGGCCAATCAGTGCTCGCAGCGTCGTAGAGGACCGAGGACATGGGACAATTGTAGCAGGGCACTTAGCAAGTCGATACAAAACAAGGCAGTGTCGTTAAAGTCAAACATACGGACTTCACATAATAATTATATAAACTGTTCTGCTTACAGATACTTCAACATAAATTTTCAGACCAAAATCCAACAAAACTGTAATGCAATAATGATTGCATATCGTAATAATTTCCAACAAGCAACTGGTGGTGCACTAATCAAAGTTGTCAACACAAAACAAAGAAATTTTGCTACGGCTCTGACTAAATTCAAACACTTTCCACTATGGAATCACAGAAAAAATGTGTGCTGGTTAGCATTACTACGTCATTCTCGTTGCACAATAAATTGTTTTTCAAGCAAAATAAAAATTATGTTAATTAACCTTTGTTAAAACAAAGAATATCAAAGTTTTAAAAAATGTATTACCTTATGCAATCAGATTCGACAAAGAATGCACTTAAAAAAAACTGGAATAGATTGATCAATGATTCAAAGGTTTATCAATATATCAACTCAAGTCCTATCGTTATATCAATATACGCTCTGGAGCATGTTTTTAACTGCACAGTGGATCCAAGATCATCCGAAATAAAATAATTTTATCATTACGAATTCTAAATAAGATATTACTCGTAAGCAAAAGAAAAAAAATAATAATGCACACACAAAATTAAAGTACTACTGCCTCAAAAATTCCCTCTATTTTTGGGAAGTTCTCTGACTTTTTCTGGTTTTCCCAAAGCGTTGCTACCCTGTTATCCACTTGACGTAGCCAATGTGGGTTGACTGCAGATTATTGTCCATTTTATATAATTGGAGTAAAATTTGACAGACAATGTGATCACCTACATTGTATGTAAACAGTACATGTTCTCGTTTGCAAAGTATTGCATCAGCTGATAAATTGCAGCAGGATGTATGTTGTTAAATTATTGATTTTGATGATCGCTTCGGAAGAAAATAGTACTCAGAACTAAAAGGTGTAATTTAAAACTTTAATTATACTTATAACATGGTTTAAATTATGCTTTAAAAGCAATGTTCAATTTTTTTAGCTTTTAGAGAATTGACTTTAAACACGTTTAGCAATTATTACGGAGTATGTAAACACTTACAAAAAGTAAAATGTTTCCAGCCCGGTGAATGCTACTGTGCATCTGTTTTTTTATTGTCGTGTTTATACAAGTACCTTGTTGGTGTTGTTGGAATATTTTATCTGTAGTTAATTATTTGTTTATTTGCTTTCTTTAGACATAGTTGGTTGTAGGTACTGTTTTAGTGAGTTTTCTTGAATAAAATATAATATCGGCATGTGTTTACCGCTTTGTAAAACGGCTCATTCCGCAATTTTCCTTAACTGCCATCCTCAATGAAGTAACACAAATATAATTTATGTTTCCAAGTTTAAGTCTGTTGGTTTCAGGAAACAGTGTTGATTAAACTGAATGATTTCACAAATTATTTAATGTCAGTGTCAAACAAACGTGATTTTAGTGAACTAATATTGCAAGGTTTTCCATAAAAAACACGTGTTCAAGAGGTTGTGAATTATAAACTGTAAGTTTGCGTGTTTTGTAAACAATGTACTATAATATTGAAATGTACGTGGCCTTAAAAAGGCAGCACTTTCAACTCTTATGTAGTGTGTAAATAATATTTGTTTATTTGTCCTATATCATAAACCCAATGAGTGTATGGTTAACTTTAGTCATAAAGTGTGTGTGTGTGTGTAGCTGCACCTGTACAAACAGCAACGTATGTATTGCATTTTGTTTTTCATTAAAGTTAAAAATGTTATTTCCATTCGAGAAAAATTTTCCACTGCTTCATCAAAACAATTTACAACTCAAAATAACACACACTTAAAAACCTCAAAACAATGCCGTCTCACGAAAGACAAACTAAAGCCACCCCCTCAGTTTCCTTTTTATCCTCAAAATAAAATAAACAGAGCCCCAACAAACTTAACTCGGAAATTTCAAAAATAAAACAAATTGGCATGCCAACCTTGCTATAATATCCTACATTGATTACTGGACAGAAGTTAGCTAACGTCAGTCTTTCTGTGTCTGCCATAACAGGAAAAAGGAAGATGCAAGTGTGCATTGGACTCATAACAATTGTTTACAAACATCTCTTTCTTCACTGACAAAACAGCTGTGGTGGAAGGATACGTTGTGGCCATGTTACTTTTTTAGAACTGTAAAAATTTACCTCACTTACATGACATGGACAATAGTAATGGGCATTATGTATGTTAACGTCACCTTTATTCATGAATGTGGCCTCATCAGTCCACAAAATTCTGCGATGGAACGCATGGACCTTGCTCAGGTTCCAGTTGCAGAAATCAACGTGCTTAGGAAAGTAATTTTTCCCCAAGTTCTTGGTGCAGTTGTACATGACACAGATGTACACGATTATCAGCAAGGATTCTCCATACTGTACTTTGGGTCAATTCTGAGTTGTGGGCAATCCTCCTTGTAGAATCACGAGGATTAACAACCATGGCCGCAAGTACATCAACAGCCCTCTCTTCTCTCACAGTTCGTGAGAAATAGAGAACTCATTTTCTCTATTTTTCTAACCATGTTTTTGTATTTGTAAGTATAGTTTGTACTGTGGAAGTAAGTTATTGACCCTGGGTGTACACTGCTACAAGCCTAAATAAATAATAATACTAACTTGGGTTTTTATGATTTGCTGACTTACTATGTGTTAACATTATTGTTTGAAGTAGTAATAATAATGGTGTGTGGGGAGTGCACCCAGGACAAGGCAACACCCTCCGAGTGACAGTCTTTCCAGCTGGGACCGTAGGTGACCATCATCCCCGAGCATGACAGAAATGAGACCCTAGAATGGAGCGGCGCTGGAATGCAAGGGCGGGGGAAACGGGAGTACCCCGAAAAAGTTTGAAGTAAATTACAATGTCAGTACCACACATTAACAAAAAAAACCAATATAAGCATAATAATATGAAATGCAATATACATAACTTTTCTATCCATTTTTATCAAAAATCCTTTGTTATCTCTAAAAAGAACAATGAAGCTGTTTTTATTTTACATTGCATATAATAACACATTTTTGTAACAAAATTTCACATATTTAACGCTTTAAACAAAAATACAAGTCTTGCTTCTTTTTCTGCATGCAAGAGATACCATAATGTAAATTTGACCAAACCAAATGTAGAAAATAAAATGATGCATAATGAGCTGCAGCAAACAGTTATGCTATTACATCTACTGTATCATCACTTTCCGAACCTGAAGTTATGTGCATTTTCCACCAATCTAGTGGCGATACTTTAGAGAAAATATTGCAGTTGAACAGAAATCCATAGAAAGGATATGATTTTGCTTGAAAGTTAATTTTCATAGGCAGCAGACACATCTTGTATATATTGTTTGCAATTATAAGTGCCTCAGATTTTTTCTTTTCAGCTGTCTAATGTTTACCGCAGTAACGAGGGTCTATACGGTTCAGCAGAAAAATGGATACCACTAAGTTATTGTCTATAGCGACTGTTAAACTGCTTCGTGATAACTGTGTCACAATTTCATTTTTCAAGCTTTCCCCAAGTGTTTTCCACCAATTAACCAATGTTGAAATAGTAAAACTATCTTTTTGCAAAAAATATCAATAGCAGTTCCCACTGGTTTCAGATATCTCAATAGATCATCTGCTTAATGACTTTGCTGTAAATGTTCTCATTTACACTGAGGCGACAAAAGTCATGGGATGCCTCCTTATATTGTGTCGGACCTCCTTTTGCCCGGCGAAGTGCAGCAACTCGACGTAGCATGGACTCAACAAGTCGTTGGAAGTCCACGGCAGAAATATTGAGCCATACTTCCTCTATAGACGTCCATAATTGCGAAAATGTTGCCGGTGCAGGAGTTTGTGCACAAACTGACTTCTCGATTATGTCCCATAAATGTTCGATGGGATTCATGTCGGACGATTTTTGTGGCCAAATCATTCGCTGGAATTGTCCATAATGTTCTTCACACCAATCGCGAACAGTTGTGGCCAGGTGACATGGTGCATTGTCATCCATAAAAATACCATCGTTGTTTGGGTACATGAAGTCCATGAATGGCTGCAAGTGGTATCCAAGTAGCTGAACATAACCCTTTCCAGTCAATGATCAGTTCAGTTGGACCAGAGGACCCAGTCCATACCATATAAAAAAAGCCCACACCATTATGGAGCCCCCATCAGCTTGCACAGTTCATTGTTAACAACTTGGGACCATGGATTCGTGGGGTCTGCGCCACACTCGAACCCTACCATCAGCTCTTGCCAACTGAAATCGGGACTCATCTGACCAAGCCACTGTTTTCCAGTCGTCTAGGGTCCAACCGATATGGTCACGAGCCCAGGAGAGGTGCTGCAGGCGATGTTGTGCTGTTAGTAAAGGCACTCGAGTCGGTCTTCTGCTGGCATAGCCCAATACAGCCAAAATTCGCCGCACTGTCCTAACGGACACATCCGTCGTACGTACCACATGGATTCCTGCGGTTATTTCACGCAGTGTTTCTTATCTGTTAACACTGACCATTCTGCGTACACGTTGTTGGTCTCGGTCATTAAGTGCAGGCGGTCGGCCACTGCGTTGTCCGTGGTGGGAGGTTATGCCTGAAATTAGGTATTCTCGGCACACTCTTGACAGTGTGGATCCCGGAATGTTGAATTCCCTAACATTTCTGAAATGGAATGTCCCACGCATCTAGCTCCAACTAGCATTCCACGTTCAAAGTCTGTTAATTCCCGTCGTGCAGCCATAATCAAGTCGGAAATCTTTTCACATGAATCACTTCACTACAAATGAAAACCCAATCAATGCACCGCCCATTTATATATTTTGTACGCGATACTACTGCCATCTGTATATTTGCATATTGCAGTACCATGACTTTTGTCACCTCTGGGTATTACACTGCGGCTTTCTTCACAGATTTTCATGAGGGTTGGACAATTTTTTATGTAGGCTGATAGGCAATCAGCCATTGTGTTTCAGCATACATCTTGAAGTAGTACGGACCAGTAACCCACCTTCTTGCTTGTACTTTGAATGGGCAAAATAATTATTACAAAAGTACTTGACAACTTCTATGTGTTCCTTAACATTTGGTACCTGCAAGTCCTGAGCAAGTAGGTTAAGTAAGTGAGAATTTGAAAGCACTGTTTGTCATTAGCTGTGAGCCATGCAGTGGCACCGCCATTCTTCAGCTCTGCCTGCCCGTGCTGAGCAGTCGAAGGAAGGGTAGGATCAAAGTGGAGGGGATGTAGCAACTGCCGTGATATATGCACAGTTCACTAATAGTATTCTTCTGTATGCTTCGGCTCCGTCCTGCTCCCACACCTCGTCATTCGTGTGGGCTACATTGGCACAGCAAGCGACGGGTGGTACGTTAGGTCTACATACAAATTTATACATTAAAACATTTTTTTTAAATTACAAAGCAAAGACACAGACTCTGCGGGAAAGGCAGTTTTGCAGGAAGACAATTTGTGGCATAAATTTAGTGCTGCGGTAGACCATCTAAACCTATACGTTCTGCATCTGAATGCGTGCCATTTTTTATGGCACTTTTTGTCTTATATATTACATTGTTTTGTATCCTTTCAAACTGTTATAGCAAAGTTTGGTTTTCCCAAAGTCCTTCATTTTTTTTTTTTGTTTGTTTGAATCTGTAAAAAAGAAAAATATGTTACCTTTGTTAAATAAATAATTACTTTTTTTGTTTTGACAGTGTCATTGGCCCTTTATCTTGTGTATTTATGTTTAATTTACGTTAATTTGTTATATAACATTTATTTTCTGTCGTGGGTCATAATTTAAAGATTCTTATTTTGCGAATATATTAATTCACGTTATAGTAAAATATTAAATGTGACTGCCTACAAAATGAAACTATAATTAATGTATATAGTTTATTATATCACAATCATCGATAAATACTAGTTATGTTCCATTATGCTAGTTTAGAACGCTAATTCAAATCTTGAACATGACGTGAAGCACTTTATCTAGTATTGCTCCTCTCTAATTGCTTGACATCATATGTTAATTACTTTTCTTTGCTGCTTTAGCGGTGTGCGGCTGTGCCCACTTCTGTGCAATGCTGCCATTAAGCTTGTACTTCTGGGACATCCATGTCAGTGCTTCCTGCCCCGCACTTTCTTCTTTCATCGCACAGATAATCAAATAACATTTTCATTAACCATCTACTCATCACATGATGGAATGCCCTATAGTATTGATATGCTGTGGGGTCTTAAATCCATTAAAAAAAACTGACTTTCAAGTAAAAAAAAAAAACTTTCACTTATAAAACAAATATGTATCAAGCTTTGTCTTAAACACAAAAAAATTTACATAACCTGGTTTTGGCAACTTTTTTTTAGTGTCTAACATGCACCCTTTCTTTTATGTAATGACTTCCTTTTAATTCTTATTACTGCCAGTATGCAATTGTCTGTCAAATATCAATCTGTGTAATTTTATTTTGAGGAAAGAATGTAATACACGCTATCTAAGATCAAAATACTCATGTCTTGAACACTGACAAATATTAATTTTTAAATTAATTTAATTATTTAAAAAAAATCATAGTACACGCGAGTTGCTAGTTATTTTACAATTCTAAAGTCCTTTTCTTTATTGAGCCCCTCTATATATATATATATATATATATATATATATCTCTCTTTGTTAAATATTGTGGTGTAATGAAGGTAGAGGTGGGTTGTTACACCTATTTTCTGTACCTGCTCCAAACTGCTGCAGTTACAAACTTGTATCTGATACGAAGTATCCAATACTTTCTGTATCAGATACAGGAATTCCCGAGCTTCCAGAGTGTGTTGCTGCTGCGGCAGTCTCTCGAGTAGCGGCCGTGTATCAGGTACACAGTATCAGGTAGGCGTGTATCAGATACGCATGTTATCATGTAAGTGTTTTGAGTTGGTGTACTGTGCGTTATATTTTATAGTGAAATAAAGTATGGATTAGAACAAGATCATAACAAAACACTTTATTTGTGCGAAAATGTTTCAGAGAGGATAATGAACTTGCTATGTGTAAATCGTGTAAAAGAAAACTTAGTTAATTATCCTCTTTTTTTAAACTTAGTCACTTAACTATGCAGTCTCCAAATCTCAATCAAGAAATTGGATTTCATCTTAACCGCACATTTTAAGTACAGTTAAAATTTTATTGTATCAGAATTACATGGAACAGCAGACGCAACATACTGATGGCGAACGTTAAACTGATACTAAATGTATCTGATACTACGGCATTGTACCCATTTACAGTACTTGATACAAGTGTGTATCAGATACAAAGTACCAGGTTGATACTCTGTGACCCACCTCTAAATGAAGGGTTTGTCGGAAGACTGTTCTGCCTTCTGTTATTATTGTGTTCTGTAACATCTTGGTTCACCAAAACCAGATCCCCGCATAGCACCTGGCTGTTGAGCATAGTGATGGCCCATAGCCGATATTCAGTATCGGATATCTGTATTATCTGTACATTTACCATTATCGGAGATCGGCACTAAAATATTGCCACATCGGTAATGGCCATTCAAAACTCAAGTATTTTCTCTCCTCTGCTGCACACTTAATTTTCTCAACTCTTAACATCAGGCTGCAGCAATACGACTAAAAAGAACATCATTAATTTGAAATGTCAATATGCAAAAATAATAATAAAAAAAATTTTTTTTTAAATTCCCTACGATAAAAGTAAATTAGAATATATATGCCCATCATTATTTTTCACTTCATGGATTACATTTTTATTTTTGGTAAAGCAGTCTTATGTTCGACGTACGTTTCTCAAAGTAAACAAAATGATCGTGGCTTGTTAGCTTGGTGTTCATTCCTGTCCTTATACATATTTTTTGTAGACTAGCGACCTTCTTGCAACCTTAACTTAGTTTTGTAATATGTTGTAGTGAGATATAATTTTGTAAAATGTTAAACTATTTTTTTTGCTGCTTTGATGTACCGGGCATAAAGTAAATCTCACTTAGCAGTAAGTCTATTTAGCTTCTTGCAAACAAAACTTAGCAGTTTTCTCTCATACACTTTAGTGACAAATGTCTGCTTACAGCATGATAAATGAAAATATCGGTTTACAGGTATCAGATCGGTAAAATCCTAAATATCGGAACCTTCATCGGTATCGGTCATTTCAGCACAACACAAGGCACGTTCTTTGGGGTTGTGTCCGGGTGTCTGCTTGGGCTGGTGGTGCAAATGCAGTTAGAAAACGTAACTGGAATAAAGGGAAAATTCTGTGTCCCGTAAATGGGAGATAGGTGTGTAATATGTTCACTACATTATGCTTAAGACATTTGTTAGTAAAACAGAAACTGAAAAGTAAGCTAACTAAACGTTGTTGCTGTGCGCTTATACAAGTAAGATAGACAAATTAAATTTTATTTAGTTCACAAATTGCGTTAAACAAAAAAAAAAAAATCATGCACGCATTTCCAAGCATACTTAACATGAGTGATGGAGTTCTTACTCATGCTCGGAAAACATAAAAATTTTGGCAGAAATTAAAAGAGACAGGGAAACTTAATGTAAATTTTTTGTCTTTAGCAAAGATTTTATAAGTCCATTTTTTATCACCATACAACATAATTAAAACCATAGGCTATGGATGATACAGTTATCTTCTGCACATCCCCTTGACATTAGCTAGAGATTTGCCAGCAGAATATTCAAAAAGTGACATGGCCATTTGTTTAGGTTTGATTTGTCAACAGACTAATTTTTTTCAAAAAATTATATCTTAGTTTGAAGTTTGAATACATACCTCTGGCATAAAACTTTCTTAGAGGAAGTGCATTTATTTTGATGCTCTGCTTATCTTTTTGCAAGTCACATGGTTTTGACATTTATATTGGTAATACAGCAGTACATATTTGGGACTCTGAAGTTGATTTGCATGTAGCTGGCAAGTGCTGTCTACCCATATACTCTATACTGCTATAGCTACTTGTGTTTTGTTCTCAGGTTGGTAATGACCATATTCTATTACAGTTAAAGGAACATTTAGTTCTGGAGTGAGCTTATATTGTTTACTGTTTAAAGCTCTAGTGTCCAAATATTTAGGCGATGCAAGGTAGGTATCAGAAAAGGGCAATTTGGATTTTGATGGAGCTGTTCTAATCTCAATCACTGATGGTGCTTGGTGCGAAAGATCATACCGTTATGATTCAGTGAAGGTGTACAGTGAACAGCAGCAACGAAACCCAAATAATCCAAAACTCATTACAACCATAATAGTTTATAAAACATATCAGTGAAGCACCAGCGAAGCTCCCCTCCTAGCAGCTCAGTATTTGGGACAATTACTGAAGAAATAATGATTGCTGATGGTTTGAGTTAACTGATGTTTATGAAATAAATAAAAATTTGGTACCGTAAACCAGGGCTACTTTGCACTTGTCGGAGTAGCATGGAAAAACCAGGGCTACTTTGCACTTGTCGGAGTAGCATGGAAAAACCAGGGCTACTTTGCACCTGTCGGAGTAGCATGGAAGAGTATTTGCACACCTTAGCTAATGCCAAGTTCGGGCCGCCGCACCTCACAATTACACACTCAGCAGAACACTAACCTGGCCGTCCAGACGTAGTCATGGAAGACTTCACGACATGGCAGCTCCATTTACCTTCAGATTTTCTTCTCTTTTACTGTCCTATCTGACATCATCCTACCGTAGTGAAGAACCTACACACTTGTCCAGTCCTGCTGTCAGAAGATGACATGGTCCACACCACATTACTTTTTCTGCTGTATCCACTAAGAGATGAGCACATCTTACTGACATTGGGGGAGAGGTTATGATTCAGTAAACGCGGGCAAACCCAGCAAACTGCACCGGTACTTCTGTATCCCGGCCAGGCGAAGAATCCAAAACACAGTACAACAATAATAGTTTATAAAACATATCAGTGAAGCGCCAGTGGAGCTCCCCTCCAGGCGGCGTGGTGTTAGGGACAATTACGCCACCAAACACTATATAATACTTGGCAACACTTTGTACGGGGTCCGTCCATCCGTCTGTCTGTGGACCCACACCAAGATGAAGCCATCAAGATGCAGCTTGGCATGCTGCCCATTGCCTTCTGACTCAACACTCGGCCTAAAGCGATGGTATCATCCAGGTTAGCAATATACTGTGACTGATTAGGGCCTCCCTCGCCAATACCTTATATTTACTGTAGCTCCTAACAACTGTATTGAATATGTATTCTGTATTCATAGGTAACTTCACTTCTTCCCTCATAATACCATAAACATTCCGTTGTCTCTAAACACTAGTATAAAAATATTGAAAACATTATACGATAACAAATATGATGCTCTTTCTGGACTGGTAAGTGTGCTGGTATGACTATTCAATAGCCTGTTTCATGCAATTTTCTTGCATTTGCTAGAGTCTAAAAATACCATATGAAAATGAAAAACACTACATAGTTTATCATTAATTTATGTTAACGAAAATTCCTCATTTGCACACATTTCTAAAACATTCCTGAACACCCGTGTCAGAAATTACATCAGAATAAGCTCATTAGATACCCAAAAAGAGTGTTTATTAAATAACATTTTTATAGCCCTCTCCCACCTCCTCCACAACAGCTTAATGGATTGAGGCATCCTTACCAAGTGCTCTAACCCACTTGGTAATAGTGGATTTGCCATCATTTGATTCCCTGAGTGGACAAAGGATTATAACGACATGCTACTAGACCAATTTCTTTAGTTTGTAAGCCCTCTTACATCAATCTACTGGTATGAAAGTTGGAAATATTAATATAAGTCCCCAAAGTACATGGTTTTTTGTTAAGCAGCAAGTTGTGATACATGCAACAACTTCGACATATGATTTTTTCTTCAGGCTTGTATAGTAGGAAAAGAAACTAAGAAAATGATATTTGCCATCATTAGAATCAATATTGCTGCATATGTCTTGGGAAGGTACAAGAACTGAAACTGCGAAAGATTATGTCCATTTCAAAATTGAAAGAAACCAATGCCATGGAATCTTACATCATAACGGAAAACTGTAAACACAGTGTTTAAATCTACCACTTGAAATATCATCAGCTGACTGGTGAATCTGAAAATGTTGAGTAAAGTTTTTTTTATGACTGTATGTTACTAGGGCCGATGATTTCCGCGAAATTAATCTGAGTGCAAGATGATTTTTAATGACCTATGTAAAAACACATATGTTTTATTTTCTCATTGGCTGCCGCATATTTGACCAGATCACACAGAACCAGATTACTGAAACAGAGTACTTCCATGACCGGTTACACTATAAATTGGAATCAGTAGAATATTAACTGATTCAGTAAGTTACAAGGTTTTTCACTGGCAGAAACGACTGTTTTCAGTACATTAACTGATCAAACTGTGAAAACATGACAAATTCGATAGCAAATAGAATCAGTTCTAAATTGCCCTGTGGAATTAGTACAATTATTACAGATTAATCTGTCAGTATAAAAAAATAATAATAGTTTTACTCTGTAAAGTAAGAAAATTAAATGTGAACAGTTCTACTTTATCAAAGGCTGCATGATAAGTATTAGTATGCTTATATTTATAAAGGAAGACAACTATTTACCTGTGTGGTGAATAACGTATTTTGACAAGGTTTTATGCAGTATGTATTAAAATTTTTGGCTGGTTTTGTGGTTATTTATTTTTATAAAGTTTCCATGGAGGCTCTGGTTTATGAAGTTAATGCATATTTTGAAGTGTACTGTGTGTTTGGAATATACTGAACATTATTGGTAGGCTACTATCAAAACAGCCGGCTGAGTTACTTTTAAGATTTATTTGTCCATATCCATACAAAGGCATTCATATAAGTCTTGGAAAAAAAAAAAGTTCTAAACCACTTGGGCATATTTAGGGGACACAGCACAAGCACAGTGCATAGTGCTTTGTTCCATATAATTTACAGATGAATTAGATTTAGGAAGAACATTGCTTTGTAAAATTAATATAAAACATTTATTTATTTAAGTAATGAGTTTTGTGTGTTACAATTTGGTCTAATGGTAAAATGTGCGGGCTGTGTATGTCAGTGGCATGGGCACAAATCTCGGTTCCTCTGCGGTAGCAATGATTTTTTTCCCCACAAATGTACTACAAAATTTTTTTCCATCACAACTTTTTTATTCGCTTGTTTACGGAAATGCAAAATTATTCTCACAATAGAAGTATAAATCATTAGTAAATAACCAATTTATTACTGTTTGAATTAGATCCCTTGCTTAACTGAAGAAATTATTATTGTTCTGCAGGTTCTGGATGCATCAATTTTAACAATTAAAATGAGTGAAAATTAATTGGCAATTGGTTAATATTAACTAATTCCGATTTAGTGTGTACCATGTACGAAGAAAATTGTCTTCCAAAGAAGTTGCTAAGAGAGTCGCGAAATTTTTGTGAAAAATTAATACCCTTGTGTATTATTAGCTTTCCACCGGTTACAGATCTTAATAAGTGATGCGATAAATGATTCTTAATTACATTCAGATAATTATTTAACAAATATCACAAAGGTTACAAAATTATTTATTCTTACTGTATGAAATGCATATATTCTATTTATAATGGAGGGTTATCAGTTACTACGACAGTTAATGTGTGATTGAATAGTTATATTCTAAGGATTTTTATCCATTTGTTTTTAATGTGCAATAAATATGCGAGTGTAAATTTATGGATACCGAGATGATTTTCACGTTCTGAACCATAAGTAATGCTATGCTGAACCTTTTCACACATTTCAATGAGCGAACTACAGTTGTACGTTGTATTTAGAGTGTGTTGTTCGATTCACGTGATAGAACTTGCCACACCTTTCATACAGATGGACATTTCCCCAACTGATGTAATTTTGGACATTAACTGCATTGTACAATTAATGGGTATGGGGAGTATGTCACAATTTGCATTATTTATTTTTAACACAGATTCAAAAGTTTTGACACAATATCTTTGAAATTTTAGAAAAATACTCCTTGATTTTGTGTGGCCTTGTACTATTTCAAATAATGGCCACTGAATAAATAACAATTGCTAATGGTTTGAGCTAACTGATATTTATAAAACAAAACAAAAATTTGACATCATAAACCATCTTGGTACTTTGCACCAACTGGGGTAACATTGCACCACTCAAAATATTTGTTTAGGCGCCATTTGATGAAAGGGTTGCAGACATTACAGAGGTAGGTCACATTCAAAATTAAAAATATCTAGCTATACTCCTCTGTTTCTTTGCCAAATTGCACCAAAACGAAAATTTTGAGTGGTGCAATGTTACCCCTGCAGATGCAAAGTAGCCCTGGTTTACGGTAATGGTAATAACTGAGTGTGAAAACTAATGAAAATCCTGCTTTGTATAACCTATAATTATTTTAATACTATTAAATATATTTTTATTATTTTGCACACAAAATTAGTATAACTCTTTCCCAAAACTTTCTAGTTGGTCATCTGTAACTTCAAAGTAAGTTTACATGTTCATGAACTTTAGAATCGCAAAAGGTCCGCAATGGGTATGAATGCATAGGGTGGTTTTAGGGTATTAAAGCCATACCTCCATTAGCCAAAATGCAAGAGGTAAAAACCACAAAAAAAATTAATTATAAATTATTTGTGTCTGTAAATAACGGCTTAAAGTTTAAAACTGTAAAAAAAAAGTGGCCTTGGTCTATAAACCTTTGAGAGACAAGCATTAAAAAAATTGCACTTCGTAAGGGCTAAAAGAGTTTTCTTCTTGGCCAGTGTAGTGCACGAACCTGTGGCACTGAATTATGCTCAGGCTTGTGAAGAATGTGGGCATTTGTTCCTGCAGGAGAGAGTGAGAGCGAGTGAGAGTGAGTGAGTGAGTGAGTGAGTGAGTGAGAGCGAGTGAGTGAGAGCGAGTGAGTGAGAGCGAGTGAGTGTGAGAGCGAGTGAGTGTGAGCGAGTGAGTATGTGAGAGATACTGAGTGAGTGAGAGAGAGAGAGAGAATGAGTGAGAGCGTGAGTGAGACTGAGTGTGTGTGAGAGTGAGTGTGAAAGTGTGCGAGTGTGAGAGAGTGCGTGCATTTGTGTGTGCGGGGGGGGGGGGCCCCGGGGTTTTNGGGACCCGGGGTTTTACCTGTTGAGAGGCTGGGAGGTGACCACCACCAGTGCATCTCAAGCCAGGACTGAAGGTAGTTGTGTTCGCAGCTAAGGTAGTAATGTAGCAAGACAGATACGATGCTGTATAGTGTACTGATGAGAGCATTAAATGAGAAATGAGTGCGTGCTCTACTCGTGCGAGTCGTCATTTCGAGAGACCACCCTTCCAGGCCTCCCTATCCAAAGAACCCCGTAAGCCCAGTCAGCCTGATGGTGGACTTAAAACTTAGTATATTATAGTTTTTTATTTAGACTAAACAAGTGCACAGGTCTACTCATTGAGAGTTGTTGAGTTGAGAGATTTGGACGGCTCTTAACTAGGTCTTGAGAGCCGATGAGGGTGAAATGAGGTGAGAATAGAGTAGCGCCAGAATGCAAGGGCGGGAGGAAAGGGGCGAGAAAACTAGCCGACTAGCGGCATCACCCGGCACGATTCCCAATTGCGAAAATCCAGGAGTGACCCAGTCGGGGATTGAACCTGGTGCCCCTTGTTGGGAGGCAAGCAGTTTAACTGCTCATCTACCATGACCCCAGCCTACTTGATATTTTATATTACTCTTCCATAGCAAATATTTTTGAGATTGATTGTCCTATTAAATATTTCAGGAGATGGTGATAGAAGTATAATAAATCAGTTTGTAAAAGCACAACTGTATGGTCCCAACTTTACAATCACCAAAATAGAATGCAGTAACCACATGCTGCGAAATTGTCTTTGAAGGCTTCCCAGTACTGCACAAAAGACAGACCTGAAAGTGGTCCAGCTCCTCCTACCCTACGATAGGCAGTAACTGACAAAGAACGCCATCTTCAAGCTGTAATCACTGGAGTTGTGCATCAAAGACGTGTCCAGAAAAATGTACCAAAAAAAAAAAAAGATTGAGGAACTAAAACTTTGTATTTATAACGGTCAATTTCACATTTTTATGGCGAACATATAGGATGCAAGTCAAGGGGTTATTTTTGCAGTGGTTGAAAAGAAAACGAGGCAAGTCTCGTACCACCTCTTCGGAGGGCAGGGATATGGCAAGAAATAATAGCAGATTGAAATATTGTAGCATCTCGTACTGTCAGCTGTTTACATAATGTTAATACAAATTTAACACAGTCTTTCAAAATTATGTTGTCTCCTAGTACATCTCTAATAAACGAGTTAACTATTCTTTGAGCAGTGGTTATCAAACAAAAAGTGATTTGTCAATAATTTATTTTAACTTAGGTACTCAAACTAAATTTTTATTCATGAAGGATCAACAAAACAGTACACTGGGAGCACTACCACGGCTCACATACAGCGTAAGGAATGATAGGCAGAAGAAAAGAAAGCACAGGAGGATAGACAACCCACTTAACTGAAGCACAGAAAATTACAAATGTCGGGGCCTAACCACAATTATGGCTGTGCTAAACAAAGAGTGTGGGTCATTCCATATGAAATCAAATTATTTAAAAACTGGAAGCTGCACCAATTTTGATTTTGATAAAAATTTGTTCCTATGTTACCCTATCCTCAAGATGAAAGAAAAACATTAATTTAGATTTTTACCTACAAGTGGATGATGACTCGCCATTTTTCATAGACACTGCAAGCAAATTTCACAGATTTTGGAGGTTTATGCAACTGGCTGTAACTATTTAATAAGTCACCTATTGTGGAATATTTATTGGAATTTAAAAGCTTACATAAGATACTATTAGACCATATATTTATATTATAAAATACATTTTGTATTTTCAACATGATGGCAATCTGCTTTTAGTATTTAGACGACTGTTTTACCCCACCCTGCTTCACCAAAGTTGCATTTAGAGATCTGATATTTTGTGTGCTTAGTGTCTACCTGTAGAATAGTGTGCAGCAACAAAACTATCTGGGTTGAAGACTTCCTTCATAGAAAAAAATAGTCTCAAACTCAGGGAGTTTTTTTTTTTTTTTTTTTTTTTTTTGCTATTTTAGAAGTCAAAAAATGTTATGTGGGGGACAAAATAAAAATTTATGAAAGATACTCTTGATGAATAACTATAGGGCACAAGTTGTCCCATTATGTTATTTTCATCCCTGTTGAGTACACAGATTTATGGAAAAACAAAAAGAGTCATTTTTTAAAGTTAATGTATTGTGCATTATTATACAGAATGTCGGATAATTCACAGATACGGACTGCACCACACGAAAATGTGATCAAAACTAAGTAAAAATTACTCTTTGGTAAAAATTCATAAGGCCCTTTGTTTACGACAAAAACAACATGAAAGGTCCAAAAACCACTGTGGCAAACGTGTGGTATTCTAATTAGATAAAGGTGAGGTGATGTGGCAATTCTGCAACTAATGTGTCGGTTGTAAGGCATATGGTAAATTAACAAGCAGAGCTCAATAGTGCCAGAGGCCATGGAGTTCACATGCAAGGAGTACTGGGACATGGCAATGGCCATGGGTGCATCAGGCGGCCAAACTCTGTGCATGCTGTATGCATCCAATGTGTGGGAAAGTGCATTGCTATGGGCAGAGCAAACTTCGAATATCTGTTATGACGTTTCAACGTTCTGTATGCTGATGCTGTATGCTGTGCTTAACATGAAACAAAGAAATTTTATCTACTTTAATGCAGTTTTTCTCGTAAACTAAGGGTATTAAACTTTTTTACCAAAGAATATTTTCTATTTAGTTTTGATCACAGATACATGAGGTTCAGTCCATATCGGCGAATTACCTGACCAACTGTATAATTCCACTTCATTCTGAATGTGATTAATTAAAGTGTGTCAAAGGAATGCAAATGTGAATTACTGTTGCTTTAGTTGAAGAGTGTGCCAGAATAAGTTTTCTTCATGCTAGCAAGTAAACTCAAAACATCAAATACAGCTTTACGCATAACAAAATACCTAATCACTGAACAAGTTGATTCATTCTAGCTGTGGTACCAGTCAAAAAAATTTTACTGCTATGTCTACATTTTAGTCTTCTTTTTGTACATTCACAATTCGATTTTCACTCTAATTCACAGTTGCTGTTTGTATACTTATAGTAATACTTACAAATTTACAAACTCTATGTTTATGCAGCAATGTTACTGTGTAGTATGTGCCATTCTCTCAATGGAAATCACTGATAACATTTCACTCAGTTTGTTGCTTATGTTGTGTGTTCTCCCATTGCAAGTTACTACCACAAATGGTGACAAAGTTCTTAAAATATTCACTTGTTTCACCCATACCAATTCCTTTGTAAGTTTGAAGTGAGTGCTCGGTTGGGCCTTTAGGATGAAAAAAATATGACTTTCCACTTTTCTTCTCCCTCCGCAGTTTCTTTGCCTGTAACATTTTCAATGCACCAGTCACCGTCATAAAAAACACACAATCAATCAGGTCTGGCAAAACAGATTGTTGTGGTTTAATGATCATGGGTAACACTAAATAGTTCTGTGATGATGAGCATTGGTAGACAGCAAGATTATCTCCATCTACTGGAACAAAACCATGACTGGTTTCAGCTTCTTGAAATCGTCTTTCAGTAACTTCTCTTCTTTGAATAGCTAAAAACTGTAAAAGCATTTGTTTCACAGTTTAAATACAGAAGCTGCATGCTAGTGTTTTTGTTTACACATAGGATACATACTCTGTACCAGCATATGGAAATTTAGCAGAACTTCAGAAAAGTGTGAACAAACACGAATAGTCTTTTTTGATTACCCAGGGTTGGCACGAAGGGATCATGGGAATGGTATAGATGATCCACCTGATCAGTTCCTGGGTAAGGAACACAGTGAAGGCAAAGTGGAAAATGTATCTGGAAAGGATTACAAGATGGGAAGCATTGGCCATCAGCAAGTAGTGACAGGGTTGCTGTGGAAGATGACAAGGTTGGGTAGTGTGCATATAAGTGAGGTATATTCTAGAAAACAGTAATATAGGCATAGTAAGTAGAACCTTAATAAAAACACCTCACTGTTTCTAGAAATAAAGTTGTTAAAACAGTTACATAGCCATAGATATTTCTGTAAATTTTAGACCAATTTTGACCCACCCCCCATCCCTATACGTAAAAAATTTGCCATTTTTTGCATGATGTCTGAGTCCCAATAGTCTCTAGCACACAACAACATTTTTTAAAAATTAAATATACATTAACTTTAGTTGGCAGACATCTTCTGGAAAAGATGACATCTTGAGGCATGTACTTAACCTTACCTTGTCTCCTAAAATGTTAAAAACATTGAGCGGTGCAAGGTTTTACCAAGCATTGCAAGTCCATGTCTCTATCGTGAAAATTACAGTTATTTTATTTAAATATAAATTTATTTCAATAGGTAGACATCTGGAAGAAAAAAGATATAGAAGAGGCATATATTTAGCATCTGCCAAAATGTTACAAACATTGAGTGGTGCAAGGTTTTACCAAGCATTGTTACGTTCATGTTCAGTTGTCTCTGGCGTAAAATCGACATGATTTTTACATGGAATATTAATTTAATGAAGTAGTTTCAAGTCTTCCAAACAAAACAATACTCCACACACGTACTTGACCTCACCTTGTCATAAATGTTTAAATATTGTGCAGCGATTGAGTGCGAAGTCAATTTGCAGAGGTTTCTTGCAGGAAAATCATAGATTTGTTACTAAAATATTTATATACTTCAATAGACACACACCTAAGTACAGAGTGCTTGTAACTCACGGCAACTGCCAAATTTGAGTTAATAATTACTGAAGGTCGTAATGAAAACAATTTTAATGATCATATTTATTCGTCTTTGTCTCAAACACAATATTCACTTCAAAATGTGACTTGGGGGTTGACAAGGCATGATTGCCATGAAGTATGGTTGCTAATATAGACAAAAAGTTGCTTCACACGTGGTAGACGTATCATTGCAGAGTAGGGGAGGGCAGGGTGGCCATCGCCAAATCAGAGCGTGTATAGTCTGCGCACCCTGTCTGGGCAGATAGACTCCATAGCACACTGTGGAATCCATCTATCTAAACGTGGTGCACGGACTATAGTTTTGAATAAATCTTAATTATTGAATATTAAGAACAAACCAATATCAATGACAGTATTTATTTGCCTGTCTCATAAATCACACTTTTTCAAATAGAATATTATCAATCACTTCAAAATGCAGATGTTTTGCTTATGCTTTATTAATGTTTCATTGCCTATTTCATGTCTTGTTCATATTGTACACTTTCTTTAGTGTTGTCATCTATAATTCTGGGTGCGATAGGAAAATGAGAACCACACAAGTGTTCTCGCTAATTACATTAGTGTTGTGGTATAGGTCTGTCTGCAACAATAAGTTCCACAATGAAATTAAGGAAGAAAGGAAATAAAAGAACACTGCTTGGTAGGCTATTTTACTGCTCTACATTCCTTCCATTTTTTTCCCATTCCCGTTAATAAATAATTGTATTCTTTTAATAGGTAGTCAACATTGTTGCAGTCTCAAAGACCATCAGGAAACAAATTAATTGATGCACCAATAAACTGTTATGAACACACACAATTAAACACTAAGCACTGATAAATCATGTGTCAGGTACAAAAGTGTTTCAAGTGCTAGTAAGAGAAAAGTAATGAAAAGTACAATAGTTCTGATAAAACACAAACTATATAGTAAATGTTACTGTGTATTTTACCTAGTTATCGTCAAAAAACTGTATTATCAGACGTCGAAGAATACAAAACAGTGTTTATGAAGTGATGCGACATGTTTGGTGCACATATTTAAAATGAATTTTCAGGAAAAACCTATTTGCAAGACGACACGATAAAAACTGCCCAACTCCCTTTTGAACACTTCTACTGTTTGTAATGTGACAGACGAGGAGTCAGTCAGTACCGCCGTTGATCATCATTAATATAGATCTCCGCTCGTCAATTAGGAACTGCAAGGCAGTTCACAGTTATTATGTTTTCTTTCTTTCAGCACATTATCAATTTCAAATTAATATAATGATATGTGTTATGATTTATTGTTATGTGTATAAACAAATTTTATTTTCAGCACAAACTTTATTTAAAGAAGTGTTATGTTAGTTAAACTGCAAGTCTTTTTTTTATATTTTTTATATATATATTTTTCATGTGGTTATACTCATTCACTTGGTTTGTCACCTGTTTAAATTTTCTCATGTAATCCTTTTAATTATGATTGATGCTTGCTCATAATTTTCTTTTCAGATAATTACTCTTTTGCAGAAGGGGAAGTCTGTAATATTATAATATTACAGGATATGTATAGTTTTGGTTGTAATTATTATGGTACAGAATTTTAATTTTAATTATTTTTTTAACATAGATTTTATTTGAATTATCTTTTTTTAAACATTTCCCATTAGTTTAGCTTTGCTTTTGTATTTAAATACATCTGTAAATACAAGGTTAGGCCATCCTTCAATTTATAGGAATAATTACATAAATAAATTCTCTTTGGAGTTATGTATACTTATTTGGTTGCCTAGGGCTATATTTCAGCTCCTATTATGATATTTAAGTTTTAGAACTCTCTTAGTCCTTACTTCAAAGGAGCCAGACAAATTAAAAACCTTTTCTCTGCGCAAAAATGACTCAATTTCTTCCTAAAGTAGGATAGATTAGTATGCAGGGACAGGGAACGTTTGCAAAGGTGTTAGGGGGCGAGGATCTGAGATCCCACAAGGCACCTGAAATTTTAATTTTTCAAGTGTTTTAAAGTTGCTGATGTCACCGGAGAAATGAGGCTTTGCCGGTGCCGAGAATGACACCACCACAATGCTCACCTTCCCAGCCTACTATCCTGCAGCAAACTGTAAGATGACTATTTCCAGTTGCTTCAACTATTATATTTTTAAATTATGAATAAATTAAACTTTTCGTCCTAACTTCCCAGTAGTCATTAAGAGTTCAGGTGCACCGCTAAAACCACCATGGAAATTATGTATATGTTTTTTAAATTTTGTTTTATTTTTCTGAAGAGCATGCAACAGTAAATAACATGATGCAAATTAATGAACTATTTACAAGTTTGAAGGAATTTACTATTAAAGTTATAGCTTTTCCCTTAATCAAATTTTGTAAGGAAGGATGTAGATATTGCAAAAACGCTTCACTTCTTTTGTATGAATTAAATGAGCAGCATCATAATTTTATTTTATTCACAATTATTTAATGTGTTTACTGAGTCGTAAATTTCATTCAATTAAAATTGTTGCTTTTTCTCATTGTTTTATTACAAATAGAATATTTCTTATTTTAAAGAGTTTTGTAATTGTCTTACGAGTGTTTGAGGGTCTTGGGTATTGATAGCATTTTAAAGGATTTACGATGTTTGTACTGTCCTATACGTCACGTTACACAATGTCTGCTCTTGGTGCTCCTATACAATTTTAATTTCCAATCATATTTTTTTACACTTCCAGTAATGTTATTTAACAAAGGAACAGTTTGTTAAAATAGAAGCTGCATATAGTTTTCGAGAAACTAAAGAAGTGGTATGTAAACCTCCTCATGTCACAAACACTTGTCACATTTACCACACTAGTCCTTCAAATCAACGCCTGCAGTGCTAATTGCCATCAATTTGAGAGAAAACATTAAGTTGTAACATGTCCAAATACGTAGCACCTGTAACCGTGTTCTCAGTAAACATGAACGGGCCTACAACACAATCATGCATTAGCCCATGTCACACATTTGCCTTGGGTGAATCACGAATGTACTCTAAAATTTCATTGGGTTACTGAGCCCCTCATATTTTGCAATTATGATGGTTAACACAGCTGTTCATGTGAAAACATGCTTCGTCAATAAAAAAAATTAGATTGAGGTAACATCATTACAGCAAAGTTGACTCGCTTAGGTTGGTCTGTTTCCTTAATTGCATGTCTCATTTGGATTTTGTAAGTATGAAACCTAAGATGTTTATGAAGCACATTGTGAATTGTATTAGGAAGACCAAGTTCCAAATTGTGTTACGTGTTGGACTTTTGGCTATGTAAATGTGATAGTGTCGCACGTCCACATTCTCTTCCGATGTGCATGGTCAACCTGGTGATTTCCAAATTTTCACATTCCAGTTTATTTAAACTGTTTATACCAACAAAGAATGGTTTTATCTGCAAGTGGATGTTCTCTGTACATATGCTGAAAATGACGCTGCACTGCCAAGATCAATTTAAACTCTGCATATCACAGAACACACTCGGCTTTCTGCTGTGCACTCGCCATGATTGCAGTGGTGACTGACTGGGGTCGTGGCGTCAGCGTATGCTCAAGACTTCAAGGTCACCGCAATGACAGATACCAAAACCCACAGAGTTGGTGTACGGTTTCTCAGTTTTACATAGATTGGTTGCTTATTGCTCATACAACTTATATCTGAAATCACAGACACCTATTTCGATGACACTGTATTTCTAATGTTTGCTATTCTAAGTTTAAGATGGCGTCTTCATTGTCATGAAAAAACAATTGGGAGTACTCTAGTGTTGTCTATCATCAAAAGCTGCCTTCCCGATTGACATGCTCTATTTCAACATGGTGGATAAGAAACATTGTGGTCATATTTATTGCAAAGAGGTATGAGTTTACACATCCATCCTTCTTAAACTTTATATATAACATGTAACATTATGTACAATTTTGAATGGTTTTAAAAGTGGGTAATTGTATCAATACATGTTTGGGCATATATATTCAACATACTGTTTATCTCAGCATGTAAGTATTGTCCCACATGTTTTATAAAGAATGAATTTGCAGAGAAGTTATGTTTATGGCCACAAACTGTTACGAGGTTAAGTTTTGTTTTTAGGCCTCAGCCGGAATTTTTAAATTTTGCATAATAGTGTTGGCAATTATTATATTTTTATATGTAATAACCAAATTAATTAAATGGGCAGCTTCTAACCTTTTGAGAACAAATATATAGAGAATTACTTTGCATGAGCACCTTATTTCACTAATAATAATAGAAATTCGTGTGTTCCTGCAATAAAAAATTTAATTACTTTTTGTTATTTAAGATTTAATGTGTAGGCCTAATACAATTTTTAGGGTAAATGTACATTTTATATATTATTATTCATTTTTTAATAACATTTTAAACACTGTCTTTTATACGTTTTGTTGACATGTCACACTGAAGTTTATTTAATTTGCAGGCCCATGAACAGGGTTTGAAAATAGGTGTTGGTGTTCTAGTAGCGACAACACTAAATCAACTTTGCCCTCAGTTTTTCGCAACAGATGACCAGTTATAAAATATTCAAGGGACAACCAAATAGTATCACTTTTTAGAGGATAAGCTTCATATTGGCAGAGTTTATAATTTTTTTAATGCTGTTTAGTTTTATTTTTATTTCTTGCAGCTTCATGTGAGGGGTTTAACCCCAAAACCCCTCCTATGTGCATGACCCTGTTAGACAGTAAAATGGAACTGCTATTTAACAAATTATTTAACTTTTTAATGTACGTTTTTATACTTGAGAAAATGCATTCCTTTAATCTAGCAATGTTTTCAACTGCTAACGTGAACGTAATGCACATCAACCATTAGTTATGTCACCATTTTCTTCAGTAAATAACCATATGACGAGAATGATACAGTGGCACACATCCAGAAATTTCACTCTATCCCTTCTTACACACTGTTAAACGGAACAGATTTTGTATTATACAAGACAATGTACAAATAAAAAATATATATAATATAAATTTCTGAAATAACAAACCACTTTAAAGCTTAAGTTTCTGTAATTTCATCAAACTACTGCAGACACACACTGTGTTCCCATTCATCATATTGCCTGCTTGAATGGACAGGAGTAGTTGTAGGGGAGTCGTTAAAACCCAGCATTGCAGAGGAAATGAGGCTTCATAACAATCATGCAATTTGAATACAGTTTAAACACTTGTCAACTTTTGTTGGTTCCAATAGGTAGGAACACTGCACGTCGGGGTCAATATTAAAACATAACAGACTATCCAAGAAACTCAGAATAAACGCCATAGTTATATTAAAGTGTACACTACTTTTCCAGATGGTTACTAGTAAAATAATTTACCATCCCAAAAAATTAATAAAAATTCATAAAATGTTAATAAGTAAATATTTTTTATCACTTTTACTTCTAAAAAGAAGTCGTTAACAGAGTACGTTTTCCTTTCATTGTCAAACTTTTGCCCTGTAAAAGGTTAATAACAAATGTAATACTTTAATTTAACTACATCTAAGAGTATCAAATGTCTGTGGTGTATCATTTTTAAAAAGAGGCAAACATGTTACATATGGGGTAATATCTCAAAGGTTTGTTTCAAAACGTGCGAAGAGGTCATAAATGGACTATGCCAAAAAACTTTAAAAACAAGACAAAAAAAATATTATGGCGCCATAAGATCGTCATTTGGCCAACTGCCAGACAGAGGCATTTCCTAGTAACCGTATTCTAATGTTTGCTTCAAATACGAGTGCATGCCTTCAGGCATGCAAGATGCATACTAAATAGGTACAGTATCACAACACATTCATGAGATACTTCGTTAGCACAGTAAAAAAATATGTAAAACTGCTGAAATTAAATTTAATTTTCTTCCCATTTGCTATTTATACATTTTTCAATGTATGTATGGATGTAATTATAACACACTATTTACACTAATTAATAAAATTATTTTGCATTTAGGGAAACAATCCTGAGTTTTATTTTACTTCAAATTATAAATAAATAATAAAACTCTTCATAGTCTGTGCACACACTGGCGCAACTTTTTGGAGATGACAGATTTACCTGTAACAAAAATATGAAATTCCAATTACTTCTATAAGAACAAATCTGTGGGCTTTTGACTCTCACATATGTAACAATATTCTTTTTTATAAAAGTGAATAGTTATATTCACAATTTTAAAATCATGAGCACAGGCAAATATTGCTGTAACAATTAATGTTTTATGAAACAAGTAACAACTTGTAAAACAAGTTCCCATTTATGCACGACATGTAGCACTTGTGAAGGTAGGGCCACTTCAACAGCTAAAAGTGGAGGGGAGAGCAGTCAACCTGTGTGACCTCAGTTGGGGTATGGTTCAACAGCTGCCCTGTGTATGCTGCCTTCACTTGGTGCTGCAACTCAGTAGAACATTAACTACTTGCACATGTTTACTCTTCTACATGAAGAGCTGTAAACTGTATACACTAATGACCTTAACAAAAACCACACCACCAAATTTTATAAAAAAAAAATTTAAAATATACAAAATATTCCAGTTTATGGTAACATCTATTGGAGATACGTGGGCTGATTCAGAAGTCATGACAACTATTGTTTATCTCCCAAAAATTTGTGAGCACAGGAAATGTAATATATATAGTTGAAAGTGTACGACAAGTATGTTTTAAAGGTGACACCACGTGGGGTATGGATGCAGCAATGTCCGGCAAGGAACAAAGACAAACATGGCTGCTTGAAATCACTGTTTAATTGTTACATTCTCGTACAAACTGTATACAGGCAGTCCTCTACTTTCATACATGTGCTCCAGAAAATATGCGTGAAAGTTGAAACATATATACGCATGTAATAAGAAGGGTTCCATTCCAAAGTTACAAGAAAATTAAAAAAATTATAATAATTTTGATAGAATTATAATATATTTTACTGATAAACATGTTATTTTTAACAAGTATTTCACTGAAAATCATGAATAAATATGCATGTGCAATACTTTCTTAGTTGAAACTTTGATTTTTAACACCTGTATACGTATTTGGTTGTAGGTACCATGTGAATAAATAAGGTAATTAAATATGCTTTCTACTTTCTGTAAAAGTGTTGTGCAAATGTAACATTTTATTTTGTAGGTTGTAAAAACTATGTAAAAGTTTTTCAGAGATTCGTATATTATTTTATTTGTATTGTGCCAATATGACTGCCATATCTAAAGATTCATAACATATGATCCACGGAGGCTGGAAAACATGGCAGGCAGTGTTAGATGGCAACTAACAGTGCTATATTAATATGTTGGTACGTTACTAATGTATGAAAGACCAAATTGGTCGTGAAAGTTGATTTAGAGGTGATAATATGTCCTGTATGAAAGAGCGAGTTGTACAAATCTCGAATGTATGAAAGTCGAAGACTGCCTGTACACTCATTTTAACGGGTACGTATTGTACGTGTACGAGCTGTTTAACATCCTTCAAAGTAGTCTCCGAGGTTGTCAACGGTTCATTGCCAGTTATGAGGCAGACGGGAAATACCATCGGCTGCGTGAGATCCGTGGACAACCTCGCAGACTACTTTGAAAGATGTTAAACAGCTCGTTCACATATGATGTACCCGTTCCAATGAGTATATACCGTTTGTACGAGAATATATAAATTAAACTGTGATTTCAAGCAGCCATGTTTGTCTTTGTTCCTTGCCGGACATTGCTGCATCCATACCCCATGTGGTGTCACCTTTAAAACGTACTTGTCGTACACTTTCAACTATATTTGGTACATTTCCTGTGTTGGGTCATTTTCGGGAGATAAGCAATAGTTGCCATGACTTCTGAATAAGCCCTCGTATATTCCATGCCCATAGTAAAAAAAAGTGCTTTGCTAAGATGTTATGACAATAATTTGAGTTAGAAATGTAAAACTAACCTAGTACAGATTAAAAACTGGCGCTTGCCTGAGAATCAATATTAAAGTTGTATGCAAAACCTATATTGTATTATTTTTCTCGTTTTAACAAAGTATCAACATAAGCTTTGTGAATTAAATCTCTGTTTCTGGGAAATTTCTTTAATGCCTGTTGACAGGCATTTGGGAACTTCATTGTAAGCTGCATAAAATTAGAATGTGTAACAAAGTTCATTTCTTGGACCACTCCTGTGGTAACACTTAAATTTTTTTCCCTCAGAATTAGTTATAATTACTGATGTTTGAGATGATTGACAAGTCCTTCAGGACTTAAATATTCAATTAAACCACCTATATCAAATGTAAACTAATATTTTTAACAAAAAAAATATATATTATGATAATTTAAAAGCATTAATAGCAACATTTCAAGAGATTTCCCTTGCTATAAATGAGTCAAATAGCCCATTATGTTTAAAAGTGCTTCATCAACAGAACCATTCAATGATTTTGTTGCGCATGTTCCTCCAATGGTCTGCCTTCTACATCCTCTAAATCTTCACTATATTTACAGCTTTTATGGTTTGATACAGCAATCTCTTCCTTAATTTTTTTATCTCCCTATTTACTTGGCAAACAGCTCGAATTAAATCTGGTTTTTTAAGCTGATTTCTTGGACACATGTTACCAATGGGGGAGAGAGTTTGTTTGCCAAAATAAGAATTTGCATTCAATATTTAAACTGTGATGGTGTAGAGCTCCGATTTCTTACACTGAGAGAAAAAAAAAAATGTTCAAGCACAACCTTATTAAAATAATTTAAAAAATATTTAGGGTATTAAGTACAAGGTAATTAATTACAGTAAGGTTAAAGATTACGTAAACAACAAAATGCCTTTCTGAAAAAGAATTAGTGCAATTACTACTACTGCATTTTCTTGTCTGTTTTAGAATATCTTTAGAATTTTTCTATTCATCTGAAAATGAATGCCAAAAGCACTGTGGCGTGGTTTTCTGAAATGATTCACAAATCCGCAAAAATTCTGGAATTTGTGGTTTTTCACAGGAACTTCATGTAAACTTCTGTGTAGTGGGAAAAACAATTCCATCGTGCACTGCCAGTTTGGTTATGATGAACTCTATCAAATTTAAGAGGCAATGGAAGTTACTAGTAAAGTATTTGTTCTCTGCTACTTTAACACTTCAGTTCCACATGAAAGAGGAATACCACGATCCAATAAATTATTTTTCAACAACACGATTAAAGGATGTATCGAATGACCACATTTCTTATCTCGTTACATCCATTGGATTTTTACCATTTTTGGTCAAAATCTGTACACTCTCTCAGAAACTGATTTCCATCTCCCATATTGCTCACAGGCTAGACAATGTTGCGCCTTTTAATAATAAAAAGTTTCCTTTTTGGGTGTCAGCTAAACTCTTTACTTTGTGATTACATTCAAATAGTTAATTCAGGTTATTGGTGACTTGCATTCTTCTGCATTCAATGTCTGGAAAACTCTGATATACCATAGACAACTGATTGCAAGCGACACAGAATGCAAGATGACACCAACCTTTCAAACCCTCTGAAAAATACAATACGACACCAAATACAAGCTGAATTTTGAATGTCAGCTGAGAGCACGTGAAGAGGTTATTGATTGACCAGTGTTCACGATGGTTGAGGCAGTGAAGAGGAAGGGAAAGATTCGGCAACGGAAAGAGTGAAACGATCTACCCTTCCCTTTCCATACTAGTTGGCACCCAGAGGGAAGAGCACAACGATACCACATTGGTTGCAAGGCAACTAGCTTCCAACACGCTTGCAAGGCAACTAGCTTCCAACACGCCAGCCATTTAAGGGGAGGAAACGAGCTCTGCCAAGTATCACAGAGGACAGCTAAAGCTCAGCCAGACAGCATATCTACACACGCTGGCTATGCTGTGTGGGCATGGCGAATGCCTGCCTTTTGACGTAATTAATAATATTCCACTTAAAAAAATTGTGTAATTCCGAGACATAAGGCAATTAAAATTAATTTATTTACAGTCTTCAATAACTAATCATTCAAAACCATGACCTCTGATTTTCCTGCACACTTGGTGCCAGTTGCAAGTTATGCTGTGCTCAGGCTCTGTGCTTAAGCATTATTTGGCAACAAAAGGTGACGAATAGGCCCTTCCAGGATATCAGTTTATCCAGAAGGCGTGTGTATATTCAAATTAATAAATATAAATCCTCCGATCTCCCCACAAGAAGCTACCAAAAATGAACCGCATGCTTTGTAATACAAGTTGCTCTATGTTCAAACAATTTTTGGCAACAAGGGGACTTACATTCTTCTGCACACACACACACACACACACACACACACACACACACANAAATATAAATCCTCCGATCTCCCCACAAGAAGCTACCAAAAATGAACCGCATGCTTTGTAATACAAGTTGCTCTATGTTCAAACAATTTTTGGCAACAAGGGGACTTACATTCTTCTGCCCACACACACACACACACACACACACACAGCCTGCTTTAAAATCTAGCATAGAGTTACAGTCACTGCTATATTTCAATCTTCAAAACATTTTTTTTCAATTAGCTTGTATATTTGTTTTGAAATAAAAGTGTCTGTAAAAATTTCCCTTAATTTTAATTTTTTGGGCACTGGTGGTTTGATTTTTAGTCTTAATTGCCTAAATTCTTTGATTCTTGCATTAACTAAAATTTTTTTTAAATATTTTTTTACACAAATTTTCAAGTTTTATTTTTTCCTCTAAAGATGTTGTGCACATTCGGAATAACCTCTGCTATATTTCACACATATACATTAAAAGGCTGCATAATTCTTCTGTAAGAATCTGACTTGATACACCCACTTGATGATTCATTCTGCTCCTGTGCCACATATTTTCGAGTATTGTTTTATTCTCAATCAAAATTTTTTGAACATATTTTTTCCTTTGCAGATTGACGTAAAGTCAGATGTGATTGTTTTTCACAGTTTATTCTTTTGTAGTTCACTTTTCTGCATCTTGGTGGGCATTGCTTCTTAAGCAACAAATAAAGTACCACATAATTTATCAGAATATTTTTTATTTCACACCCACAAAAAACAAAAATGGTTTTAGGTACATGAAAACTTCAAAATCCACAATGCTGCTTTTTTTTTTTTTACTTACTAAATACAGAAATACAGAAGACACATTTATTATAAAGGTGTCGAAGATCTTGGGATAAACTATCTGAGATTTTCAAGAAGTTATTGAACAATGACATGTTCAACACAAATACTGCAGATATTAACTTCATAAATTTATTTCTTCACATAAAACCAGAATCTGTTGAACTATTCACAAGGCAGTTAAATATACTACCATATTGAGTTTCTTGTAGCCAACTGCAGGCAGTCGGGTGCCCGCTAGTACCCTCAGTGATGTCACGGCAGGCAGGTACTGGTACCGTTCCTTGGCAGGGTGAGTTACGTCACTACCTATCCCTATCTCCCATGGGTCAAACAAGCCAGAATTATTCAAAATCATGCTCGTTAAAGAGTAAAACAGTAATATTTTCAACAAAATTTACATGTTAGTGCAGAATGTAAAATAACATGCATCGCAGTTAAGCAAATAAATGAAGCTTTATGCAACATTATAAGTCTCATGTATTGTTACAACTTAATACTACTTATTAATAGAAAATATAAAGTTTTGCCTAATACCTGCAAAAAAGTATGAAATTATGATCATTAATAAAAAACTACACACCGAAAAAAATTTTTTATAAAAATATTATTAAGATATTACAACCGAATCTATTATTTAATTATTCCCAAAATTTACTAAAGTATCATCTAAATGTCTTTACTTTGAGTTTTATGAATAAGAAGCCGCTAATTGAGTTGCCTATTTCAACAAAAGCTCAACTGTGACCTGTTGCTATAAATCGAGTAGCCAAAAAAGTCGTTTTGATTTGTTTCATGTAAGGTTTCCACTTTCTGGCAGCCAGAGTATGATAACATATCAAACAAAACTAATATCATCCCATATACAAACTCCTGTATAAACTTAATGATTTAAAGTCGGGCTGGGTCGATCACTAAAATTGCAGATCACGCAATGCTTTGTAACTACTGTGCACCGCAAAAGCAAAAATTACTTAAATTGATAAAAGTTACTATCTTTATGGATTAATTAAATCCACGACTGTCAAGAAATGCTAAAATTGCACCACAAAAACAAACATGTTGCTTTTGTATTATCTGTAGTCGAAACAGGAAAATACACTGAAGAGCCAAAAAACTAGTACACCTGCCTAATATCAGATAACAGTGAACGACGAACAGGACTGCGAGGAGAGTATTTAAGACGGCGAATCCCCTGCTGATCACACCGAGAGAGGGTATTCCTCAGACCGATGCCAACTAATCACAGAGAGGAAATGTTCTCCAGGCATACCAATTCTCGCTTCGCTAAAGAGGCTAAATAAATAAAAACTAGTTATGGTTAAATTAATTAAAGTAATAATAACCATGCACAGAAGCAAAAAGTCATTAAAGTGTCGCCATCACAAACCTTAAAAGTCGCTAGAAAACACAGTAGGTCGCTGAACAGAAATTTTTGTCGCCAAAAGCTTAAGTCGTTAGATCTAGCGACAAAGTCGCTAAGTTGGCAACTCTGCGTCAACGTTGCCACTTCTGCCAACTTCGGATTTGTAACCGTCCCGCCATCACATCTAAATATATTATAAGAATTCAAACAATAAAATCTCGTTTCAGTTGTAAATCAAATATTCAAAAATCATTATCTTTGCTGTAATAAGTATGAAATATGCAAAAACTGAAAACATGTATAATTTTCCTGCTACTACCGGCGCTGCGAAACTTCCCGAGAGAGAGAAAGAGATAGCGACAAGCTCCACTCCGTCTATAAATTTTTTTTCCTCGCACAAAAAAAATGCCATGGACACTTGTGAACCAAACCCCGAAAAATCTCATATGATATCAGAAGCATGAACCACAAAGCTTTGCTTATTATATTAAATAAAGTAATGGAATTTATAAAAACCAGATAAGAGTATTTGGTAGAGATGCACCAAAAGTTTTCATCTACTAAGTCGCAAGAAATTAAGGAAATTTATGATAAAACCCTCAATATAAATGCAACAGATAATTTTTCTCCTAGGAAAATTCTCTTTCCCTGGCCTGTATAATTAATTTACGATACCTTGATGAAAGAAACAATCCCCTCCCCCTCCCAAGAAAGTTGATTTTAGATTTACATACAGCACATACAATTTTTTGAACTGATATTTTTAACTTTAAAAGTGAGGAAAACAAAATTCCTCAATGAGAAAGATGGTTTATTGATAATAGGAATACTTGTGTATGAATTGTAAGGGAGTTACTAAGTTACTTAATATATTAGCATTAAATTAGAACATGCAGAACACAGCAGCTTCACAGTGTTTTTCCTGATCGGAATGAAATTCTAGTGGCACCCGAAACATTGAGATGACATGCTTTACGAGTGTATCAGGTCTTATTAACATCAATGTGCCCATTGGTTGCCACATTATGCAGTTCCTTCAAAACTTCGGGGAGCCCTGCATTCCGGAATAACCAAACATAAGCATGTGTGTTTCCCATCATTACTTTCCCAGTTCCCGTAACGCACACCATTCTTCAATATAAGGGAATTCCATTGTACCCAGTATGCTTGGACTGCTCTGCTCAGGCTGGATACCTCTTTCCACTTTGGCTGACAGCTAGCTTCTTTCCATTCTAGTCATGGATGCAAAGTGGGATAATTTAGTTGATCTTTTCTTTTTTAATACCCATATCGCTCCAGGTAGGTGCCCCATCACAAGATACAAAACCTTGAATCCTTGCAGGCAAGGCTTTCAGAGAAGGGGGGGGGGGCAGGGAGAGGATAAACACCCCCCTCCCCAAAGACAGCTATAAAAATGCACATTGGTCCAGATAACATTTGAAAATTGCACAAAAAGCATTACTGATTAGTCAAAACATTTACAGCCAATGTTAGCTATGTTGGATTGTCAACCTTACACACTGCGTGTGATCTATCGGTGGTAGCACCAACTAACTACCAAGCAGCACCAGTTCTGGCACTGCAGTTGCTATAAGCCATCAGCACCACTGTTTGCAAAACATTAGGGAGAAATTACGGCATAGAAAATAAGTGTAGGACTATTGTTGTAGTTGAAACGTGTTGTTTATGTCACATGTGTTGTTATTGTTAATGTCAATGTACCTTACAAGATAGAAGATGTGGAAATAATATACCAAAGAAAGATTTACCTGCTAACAGTCAACAATGGTAGTTTTTAAATGTTTTATATAATGACAGAACTGAGTGATACAGAGTAGCCCGAGTCACATAGCTCACACAAACGCGACACGATAAAAATATTTTCTATGTGACCTGATTACTCTACACCACGACTGTTTAAGCAATGCTGCATGGAAGAGTACAAAATTCCATTCCTAGATGGCGGTGGACAAAAGGAAAACGACCATTGCCTATGTGATTATATAGAGGACTCCGTATAATTATGCTTGGTTAACAATGAGAAACGAGACTGACTGACGAGGTAGGCTACTTTAGTGTGTACATTTAAAGGTCCAAATAGAAAAAAAAAAAAAACTTTTTTATTCTTTAAAACATTTAATGATTAACAAACTACTTACGACTGTTATTTACGTAAATTGCAAGTTCACAAAAGTTGAGTTTATTAAGTGTCGTTTATGATTGGTTGAACACAAGACAGGTAAATAGACTGCTTGGACCATGACGTCAACACGCATTGCATGCCGGAAGTGAACATACACTGAAGAGCCAAAAAACTGGTACACCTGCCTAATATTGTGTTGGGCCACCATGAGCACGCAGAAGTGCCGCAAGACGACGTGGCATGGAATTAACTAATGTCTGAAGCTATGCAGGAGGTAATTCACACCATGAATCCTGCAAGGCAGTCCACAAATCCATAGGAGTGCGAGTCGTTGGAAATCTCTTCTCAACAGCACGTTGCAAGGCATCCCAAATATGCTCAATAATGTACATGTCTGGTGATTTAGGTGGCCAATGGAAGTGTCTAAAGTCAGAAGAGTGTTCCTGGAGCCACTCGGTAGCAACTCTCAACGTGTGGGGTGTCGCATTGTCCTGCTGGAACTGTCCACGTCCGTCGGAATGCACAACGGACATGAATGGGTGCAGGTGATAGGACAGGACGCTTACGTATCTGTCACCTATCAGAGTCGTATCTAGACGTATCAGAGGTCCCATTTCATGCCAACTGCACACATCCCATACCATGACAGAGCCTCCACCAGCTTGAACAATACCCTGTTGACATGTAGGGTCCATGGATTCATGAGGATGTCTCCAAACCCATACACGTCCATCCGCCAGATACAATTGGAAACGAAACTCGTCAGACCAGGCAACGTGTTTCAGTCATCAACAGTCCAATGGCAGTGTTGGATGGCCCAGGCGAGGTGTAAAGCTTTGTGTCGTCCAGTCAACAACGGTACACGAGTAGGTCTTCGGCTCCGAAAGCCCATATAAATGATGGTCCGTTGAATAGTTCACACATTGGCACTTGTTAATGCCCCAGCATTGAAATCTGCGCCAATTTGAGAAAGGGTTGCACGTCTGTCACGTTTAATGATTCTTGTCAGTCGTCGTTTGTCCCGTTCGTTCACGATCTTTTTCCGGCCGCAGCGATGTTGAAGATTTTATGTTTTACCGGATTCCCAATATTCACGGTACACTCGTGAAATGGTCATACGCGAAAATACAAATTTTATCACTACCTTGGCAATACTATGTCCCATCCCTCGTGCACAGATTATAACACCACGTTCAAACTCGCTTAAATCTTGATAACCTGCCATTGTAGCAGCAGTAACCGATCTAGCAACTTTGCCAGACACTTGTTGTCTTATATAGGCGCTGCCGACCGCATCGCGTTACTCTGATTGGTTCCATACTTCTGTTATTTGCATATGCAGACTTATACCAGTTTTTTTTGGCTCTCCAGTGTACATAACTCTTCGGTCGTAAGCTTATGCATCGGCATATCTGTAAAACAATTTATAACTAAAATGAAACGTACGTCAGCAAAAATGGAACATATGTTAACATGTTTTACAAGCAGTAAAGGTGTAACAAATGTGTCGAAAAAATTGCGTAGATTCCTTACTCAAGCTAATTTTTAAAACATAGTTATTACCCATGATTTAATGCACAAATGCTTCTGGTCAAGCCGCCTATTTACTATGCACAACTCATTTTCCTGGTGAACACAAGCACATTATTAAGTGCTCGTTCAGCACATACTCATTCCTTAACGTGAACAAAGCTTTATGGCTTTCATATCACAAAATGGTTTTGTGCACCTAATTCGGAAATAGCAGCTAGGCAAGGCAGCAGTCATTTACAGTGTATATTTACACACAGTTAAGTGATGGTTGTGTAGGTACCTAATCTTTATTTTAGGTGTAATTTAATAATGAACTAGAATAAAAAAGATAAATTTGCCATAAATAATACCATTAAAGTACACATAATGTTAATATTTAAAAGGTGTTATGTTGCAAATAATTTACAAAGCTCTGGCTTACTCATTTCTTTTAATTTTTTTCATAAAAAATATAATTAATGGTTATAATTTTGGTTTAAATATTATAAAAATCATTTAATAACAATTTATGAATTTGCCAGTTCAACATGGATGGATGTTGTTGGGGCTGTGGTTGGCATAGCGCAGCATCTGAGCACTCACTTCCAACCAAAGGCTGGATTCAATTGCCAGCAGAGTTACATCCGTATATTCACATGTGGATATTGTGCCATACTATGCCGATAGTTTGCAGGTTTTCTCAGAGATTTCCCTTTTGCCCGGCCCTTATATTCCGGCACTGTTCCTCCATATCCATCTCATTACATTCTCGTTGGTTCAGAAGACCTTACATGTTAAGAGCTAAGCTAACATCTCAACTCAATTATAATGTCTTTTGTTATTAAATATATTATGTACATGTTATTATATATTATATTTATAATCTATACACTATCGGCTTTTAAACTGTTGCCTGTCTTTGTGATATAAGAGGGCAAGCATTCACGACCTAGAGGCTGTGAGGGAAAAAAGTGGTCGTCACAGCCTATCACAGCATTAAAAAAAATACCTGTACATTCTTCATGTTCTCAGTCTCAGAGTAACGAAACTTCTGTCCTATCGCTAGACTCCTCTTATACTTCTTGCTCTGAAGCCAGCCCTGTGGGATATGAGTTGTCATTAGTCTCTGGTGTGAAGAGTGAACGTGAGCCTTCTGGTCAAGTCGTAAGTATCGGTCCTTACGTTCAAGAAATTCACCAACTCTATGACTTTACTAAGTACAGGTTGTTACAAGATCCTTGGAAGCCACCCAAAAAATATGAGTTCCCAAATTCAGTTCACGGGAAATGTGAACGGGAAGTTCGTCATTTTGTAGGATCCAAACATCTAAACAACAACTGGTTAGTGCTCTCTGATCTCAGCTAAGGACTTTGTAATGACGCAGTATTATTAATTTTTGGGATACGTGGTTCATTTTCTTTCACTTTGCCAGGCGTCGTAATATTGTTATCGGGTTTGAAATTAAAGTCGCGGGAGTATCTTTATCTGGCATCCGGTTGCCTTTTCACGAAATCTTACTTTTTGTTACGCGTCCGCATTAGTGATAGAAGCTTTCCGAACTGCGTCGACAGTTTTTGTTCTAAAAGGTTTGAGTATCTTTTACGACGACGCAGTTTGGATAGCGTGGGAAGAGCGTGCGTGGCGACACACGCTATGCCCATATTTGGTTGAGTTTGATGCTCTGAGTGGAGGGGGTTGGATAGGCATGCTGCGACAAATTGCTCATGTGCCTGTCGCCGTTCAGCAGTCGACACCCAGTGCTCCAGCAGTCGACAACCAGTGACTCGCGGAGGCTGCGTCGGGCGTAGCGCTTAGCCCCCACACCGGCAACTTTATTCTGCTCATTTAATTCTCAGCCGGTGTGGGAGGTCGCTGCCTCTGTATTTTCTTGCGAGGCAAGTTTTCAAGAAGTAAATGAATTATTAAAAGACTGTGGTGCTGCTCTCTGTTGGTTTATCTGTGAACTTGTTTGCACTCAGCATACCTGAAGATCGTATGCGAACTGTTTCAATTGATTGGTAAATGAAAGTATAGAACAAATAAACCAGAACTTGACATTATTTCACTGGCGCCTTTTTAAAGAGTTTCATGTTGCTACCACTGAGCTAACCGAGTGGTAACTTCCAGCCGTCAATACCAGACGAGCATCATTACAAATATGACGGCCCGAACGCGAGGGTGCCACATTACAACTTTACTACAAATTCTGTGTAATTTTTGGTAAGACAACTGCTGGTTGTTCTGGGAACACTGAACTGGGTGTTCTTGTAAAAAACCACTCAGGAATTTTGCTAAACTTTACGGAAAAGATGGAGCTCTCCCAGTGCATGAAAGTCAAGATGGCAGATGCACAGAACTTTATTCGGACATATTAATCTCCTCAACTTGGTACTTAATAAAGTGAATTCGCATAGACTACGTCAGGTTCAGGAAAATAGATTATGTTTACATCTGATAAAAGAAACAGTTATATTTTTTGGTCAGTAAAACATTCCCCTCTGTAGGCATTGTGATGATGTTCTATTTGGTGGAAGTGACAGTACAGGATCTGATACTGATAGCATTGTAGCGAATTATAGGAATTTTTATGCTCTTTTACGGTTCCGCATCGCTTCAGGAGATACTTCTCTGGAAAAGCATTTACACATTGCCAGTTCGACTGCAACGTACATAGGCAAAAATACTCAAAATGACCTAATTGAGTGTTGTGGGAAAGAAATTTGAGATAAAATAGTTGAGAGAACTTAAGCACACTGGTTTTCTATTATTTTCGATGAAACTACAGAAATTTCCCGTAAAGAGCAAATGAGTGTTTCATTGCGTTATGTTCATGACCAAGCTATTTCCAGAGAGTTTTTTACTTTCATAGAATGCTATAACAGATTAGGCCTGAAAATATTGAGGACAATCAAAGATGTCGGGCAGGAAAAGCATTAGCTCACATAATCATTGATGTGTGAACAAAGTACTCACTAGATATAGAAGAAAAAAGGGTAGGTATTGGTACAGATAAAAGTGCTGTTATGGCATCAGAACTTAAAGAGGCTGTGACGAAATAATGAAGGTTACCCGAAATGTTGAGCGTCGCCCATGTCTGAATCACAGTCTCAACAACTCATTGAAGAAGTCAGGAATTCTGTAGGGAAAATTAAAGTCATAGCTTTCTCCAATTCCTTTCCTAAAACAAATGCTGTGTTTTGATCATTGCTCTGTCGAGCTTTCAGTGGTCTCTGTGAAACCCGATGGCAAGAAAAGCATGATGGGATCATTCATTTTTGCTGTTACCTTCCAAAAATTTGCGAAGGTTTGGCGAAAATCACTGAGTGGAAAACGAACCTGGAAACAGCTTCGAAAGCATACTCACTTTTGAAAGCATTGATGGACAGTGAGTTCATTGTTTCTGTGTTTGTACTGGGTGATGTTCTTGTGACAACACTACCTCAGAGTCGTTTGCTACAGTCCCCCACTCTTGACTCGGTTAAAGTTTCTAATTCAGTTAAGAATGTCTTAACTGTTCTGGAGAAGAAGAGAAACGAGATTGAATAGACCTTTCACACCAAAAGAAATGGAAGTAGCTATTGTCTCACCCAGGATTTTGACCAATTTAAGAAACAGACTCGGAGGAAGTAACAGAGTCATTCAACCTTCGTCACCTAACTCTACTCGCTATGAATTTATCAGGATCACAATCAGATGAATATTCTGAACAACAGCTGTCTGAGAAAGTAATCAGAATATGGAAAGTGTACGCTGGAGTCATCGGGGAATTGGGTTGTTTTGTCCTCGATGCCAAGTACAAACTATGGCGAGAACACTGGGTTACAACTATGAAAGAAAATAGTGATATATTTCAGAGAGTTCTACATAAAGTGGATAACTGTAACAAGGATATGTTTCCTAACATCCATAAACTATTGCTACTCCTGGCTTCTTTACCTATAGGTGTCGCAATGGCAGAATGCTCCTCTTCTCTTCGGCGGCTCAAGACATGGCTTCGTAATCGAATGAGAGAAGAACGTTTGAATGGACTTGCACTCCTTCACATCCACAGAAACATTGAAGTGACTGTAGACTCAATAATTAATTGTTTTGTAAAGAAAAAAAGATAGGCCGCATCAATTTTATTTTGTAAAGTTGTAAATGCTGTATTGAATTTTTGCTGTTTTGCTATTAAAGTTTATAACTAATTTGGAATTATTTTACATTGAACATCGTTTAAGCATATAACTATTCTCCAAGGAGATTTAACAAGACCTTCAGTTTTACATATAGGAAAAAGTATTTAATTGGTTACATAAATAAAAAGTAATGAACTGCCCACATTTATAAATGATTTCGTAAATGTACGTAACTGTCCCACTCACCACTCACAGCTTCTCCGACACTCATGAGGGATCTGCCCCATCAAGAATAAGCTCCGAAAATCAGCATATCCCCCCCCCCC
>NQII01000495.1:248895-276696 GCA_002778355.1 Clitarchus hookeri
TCCTAAGACACGAACCTGGAACCACGCCTGAAACGTTGTCATCCGTACCTTCAGTGATTCACCGCTAATTTCTTCTTGGTGTACACGATATAATAGTTCACATGGCCTCCTGGAAAGTGCATCTGTATTGTTGTGAAGGCATCCACATCTGTATTGTATTTCTAAGTTATATTCTTAAAGATGCAGTATCCACCAGGCTATTTAACCATTGAGGTTCTTGAAATTAAGTAGCCATCATAATAAAGGATGGTCTGTACTTAGAATAAAATGTCTGCCATAAAGGTAGTGGTGGAAGTTTGAAATTGCCTGCTTTATTGCCTGAAGCTCCCCGTGTGTGAGAGAGTAATTTCTCTCAACAGGCCTCCAAGCCGACCATTTAAAATGTGGAAGATTGTGAGACCTTAAGCGTCAGGTGTGTGGAGAAAGCAAAGCAACGAGCCAACAGTGTCGAGTGGCGGTAAGAGTGACCGGTGGGCGTGAAGTCTACGGACTGTGAGCATCGGTACAGTGCAGAGCGAGACTCCTGGATGGGACTACTGAACTGGATGCGTGAGTGTAAGACATTTGGCATGATGGCAATAAACAGATTGAAAATGTGTAAATAGTGAGTGTGAATTAAATTAATGTAACCAATATCGAGGCATAGGTGAAGAGTAATTAGAAATGTAAATAATAGTTGCATGAACAAATGTGGAAAGTCAGGGCACCTGAGAGTCTACTGCCCTCAACAATAGCAGCAGCAAAATATGAGGCAGGGCAATAGGCAGTGAGAGGCAGGTAAGAGTACAAAACATTTATAAAACTTGTAAACACTGATCTTGCAACGCGAAGGTCGGTGATGGCTGGCAGGAAGGCCCCAATGTTCTTGCATGCACATTCAGTATAACAGGATTTGGATGCAATACTAGTAGAGGGGAGTGTGAATGATGTTTCTTGCCAGATAGTCGTTGACACTGGGGCGACCAAAACATAGGCCTTCTCCCCCGCCATCACCAGACGCCATTATGGAACAATGCTATTTGAATACAGTAACAGGTGAGACCACACCAAAGAAAGGTACGAGAGGAGTGAACTTGAAGCTTGGTGACCTCAGCCTAGAACATGATATATGTACGTACAGCAGAAATAGAAGATGAACGTCTTTGGGGGCTATATATATTACGCAGACTACGGTAATAATCAATACTCAACTTGGCAGGCTATGGGCAGGCAGTACGGAGTTGGTTGTGTCTACATAGCAAGATTTGTCCTCGCCAATTAGCTGCCCAGTGGTCTGTTGTCAAACCAATATGCTACCTGCTTCTAATGAAAATATTATTACAGGCAAATGTCAAGGAAAATTTGTTGTATGTTTGGGTCTAATTGAGCTAGCACAGAAAGATGGCATCCTACTAGGCAGTGTCATCGTAGCAAGGACTTTGGTTTCTTCAAATTCTGAGAGTATACCTATCAGAATGATAAATTTGTCAGATGCCATATGTGATAGGGATTTGTAAGCAGGTAACAGGTACTTCCAGATGTTCCAGAAGCTCATAGAGTAAAACAAATAGAATGTCCTCTACCAGAAGTACTGGAGGAAATGCTAGTAAGAACAAGAGAAAACCTTAACTGGTGAAAAGTGGAGGCTGTCTATGAATTACAGCAGAGAAAGAGAGATACCTTCGTGTGGATCAAATGACCTTGGAAAGACTAATGTGACTGCATTGAAACAGCAGATGCCAGACCCACAAAGTAGCCACCACGATGACTGCCACTAGCTTCATATGCGACTAGCTTTGCAGGAGGCAGATGTGGGGAATTGTGAAAGAAATTAAGGAACTAGATGTACTAGAACCATCTGTTAGTCCATGGTCTTCCCCTCATTGTACTTAAGAAGAAAGGTCACCAAAGTTTTGTGTGGATTACTGCCAGCTTAATAATGTGTCTGACTCATCCACTCCCAAAGATAGATGAGACACTGAACAGCCTTGCCTGTTTGCAATGGTTTTCTACTCTGGACATGATGAGTGGGTAATGGGAATGGAAGGGTGGCCCCAGAGGAACAAGAGAAGACTGCTTTTTGTGTCTACAAAGGAACTTGGCTGTTTTATGCCTTTTGGGCTGTGAAAATGGTCTGCCACCTCGGAATGCCTGATGGAACAAGTCAGGTTTACCTAGGTAACATCGTTGTTAAAAGGTAGAACATTTAAAGAGCACTTTTCATGCTTAGACTCTGCATTCCAGAAAGTGGCTGCAGCCAATTTGAAAAAAGTACCTACAAACTGCACCTCTTATAAAATTAAATATATTTCTTGGGACATGTAGTGTCTGCCCACTGAATTGAAACAAACTCAAAGAACACCAACGCCGTAAGATATTAGCCTACACCAACTGAAAAACCCAAGTGTGGAGTTTTCTGGGATTATGTGACTTACTACCATCATTTGTACCTGGGTTCAACATGATTGTCAAGCCACTTCATGCACTGAATCGGGCAAAAAGGAAATTTTGGTGTCAGCGTGAAGTTGGAATTCATAAGCTAAAGGAAATTCTGATATCTCCACCAGTCTTGGAATTCCAGAAAAGTGAGGGCATGTTCATTTTGGATAAAGATGCTAGAGATGTAAACAATGAAAAAGTGTTATCTCAGATTCAGGATGGGAAGGAGAGACCACTAGAATACTTAGAAAGGTAATGCACAAGCCCGAGAGAAATTACTTTATCACACGGGGAGCTTCTGGCGATGGTGAAGGCAGTTTACCACCTCCATCCTATCTTCATGCCGGACATTTTATTTTAAGAACAGACCACCCTTTCATATGATGGCTACTTAAATTCAAGAACCTTAAAGGTCAAAAAGCCTGGTGGACACTGCATCTTCAAGAATAACACTTTGAAATATAACACAGATGTGGATGCTTTCACAGCAATACAGATGCACTTTCCAGGAGGCCATATGAACTATTATGTCATTGTGAACACCAAGAAGAAAATAGTGGTGAATCGCTAAAGGTACGGACGGATAACAAGGATTCAAGATTCTGTATCTTGTGATGGGTCACCTACCTGGAGTGATGAGGGTATTAGAAAAGATCAACTAAATGATCTCACTTTGCATCCATTAACTAGAGTGGAAAAACGCTTGCTGTCAGCCAAAATGGAATGGAAAGAGATATCCAGCTTGAGCACAGCAGTCAAAGTATACTCGGTACAATGAAATTCCCTCGTACTGAAGAATGATGTGCTTTACAGGAACTGGAAAAGTAATGATGGAAAACACACACGCTTATAGTTAGTTGGTCATTCCAGAATGCAGGGACCCTAAAGTTTGAAGGATTGCGTAATATGGCAACCAGTGGGCACTTTGATGTTAGTAAGACCTGATGTTCTCATAGAGCATGTCTCCTCAAGGTTTCAGGTGCCCCTAAAATTCCATTCCGATCAGGAAAAAAACTTTGAAGCTGCTGTTTTAGAGGATGTAAAAAGATTCTGGGACTACAACCTTACACCCTCAGTCGGATGTAATAGTCGAGAGGCTTAACCACACTCTTGCGCAGTACCTGTTGATATTTGTGGCAGACAACCAAATGGACTGGGATTCAAAGGTGCCATTGTTTCTCCGTGCATACTGCTCAGCAGTTCAGTAGTCTAGAAGGGTAACACTATTTAGGATGCTGTTTGGAAGAGAGCTATGCCTCCCTAGTGACCTGCTGTATGGCTGATAGATAGAAGAGGAAAATGCTGCCGCTGATTATGCAAGCAAATTAAGTAGCAGACTAGTTGGCAATAGGCTATAGGGCGAAGCCGAAGCACGTCTACACACTATGAAGGGTCAGGATGTTGCAGAGTCTTTAGGGATGAACAGACTTGAGGACGGTGCAGTGTTGGCAGTCCGCATTGTTACCCTTCCTTCGTCCAACTTAGGCGATAAATAATCAAAGAAGCAGGCGAAGATTTACAAAGGCAAGCCGCCACGTGAGCAAGATAAGCATAACGCGACTCGTGTGCTCCTGACCTTGAGGGGATTGAATTTCTAGGGTTAACTTTTCAATATTTTTCTGGTTATTGTCCTAGTCTCTCTAAGCATGACTTGGAGTGCACATAGCCTTCTAGATCGGGCCAGCAAAACTTGTCACTTGGCCAACTATGCATACCTAGGTTTAAAGGGGGTTTGATACTGGGTGGCCTGGCTGTATATCTAGATAGCTGAATCTGTATGTATAAAGTGGCAAGTACCCGAGATGAGCCACAGCTACTAGAAAGTGTTGGGTCTCAGCACTAGCCGCACAAGTTCAATAAATGGCAGTGGCGAAGTTAGCGCGTCTGACTTACCACGATCAGGAGCGCCAGGAGCGGTCTAGATAAGTTCCCACAGGAGCTGTTCTACATGATAATTCTTGGGCTTTGGCCCCTCTGGTTTTTGGGTGTTTTGATAGGCGACACTGGTGAAGACGGCGTAATGCGCTCAATGTACCTGCAGATTATTTCCGAGCTTGATGGGGCGCACCAGTTGGCTGGGTGTCTGAGTGTTTCATACGTAATCCCTGGCGAATTGCTCTAACGAGATGGCGGGTGCCGGGCAGTTTTTACTGTCAGTAAAAAACCACTGGGATGTCTTTCGGCCATGAAGCAGCATGCTGGTGTGTAGTATTTTCCTTCACCCTTAGCTTCACTCACTTTTGGGTACACTGGCACGATACACTTGACACAGTACACTTGATGTAAGATTACATGGGCACTCTAAGTGCGGTGAACACTTGAACTGGCTGATACACGAGATGCGTTATACAATGAACCCTAAAAACTGTTTTCAGTTTATTAAGTTGAAACGACATTAAAGACCCTCGAAGTGTATGCACAGTAAGTTTAAGAACACCCTACTTTGGGTTCACGCACAATACCACTGTTAAAATTTAAGCGAGAGCACTGCGAGACTGCGTATAGTGTAGACCAAGTGGCGTTTGCACATGAAGTTACCAGAAAACTGATATGACGCACACAACATCTTGGTTCCGTTTCCAGGAGCATGGAGCGGTTTCTTAACAACCGCATGCCTCCGCACCCTGGGAAGGAGAGGGTCTCAGCAGTCGAACATATTTCAGCCCTCTGTTTCTGCTGAGTGCTATGTTATAGGATATCCAGTAGTCGAGCATATTTTGACCCTCTGTCGCCACTGGCGCGGTAGGTTAAAGGTTGTGGTAGATTACAGGTTAGGAACCCAGCAGTCCTGCATATGTCGGCCCTCTATTCCTGCTCGGTCGGAGCAGGGACAGAGGGCCGACTTTCCCATAGTAAAGTTATGTCTTTGTTGCTCTTTTAATTCTTTTTTATTCTTTCTAATTTGTTCTACCGAGTTAGGATGTCCACTGAAATTCCATTCTGGAATTCCCTGTTTTCCAGGCAAAATGTTACCATTTTCCCATACCTATTTTCAGGACCAAAACCTTCCAATACCATATTTTTCCCACCACTTAAAGATTAAATATGCTATTAGTGAAGTTGAATTAAATTACAGTGCAACAGACCTAGCAAGCAGAGCCAAAATTTTATTCAGAACATGGATATTTCTCATGATACATCCTTCTGACTTCACAAGAGTGCCTATTACGAACACACAAATACTTTATTTTGTACGTATAAGCCCTAGTCACTTGGCAAAAATGTATTATTGCCATTCAACGAACTTAAAAATTATCCTGTATTCATACAACAAACAACTTTTGCAGAGCAGCAATTATTTACATTTTCCCTGACTTTTCCCTGTTACATGAAATGCCCAGACTTTTCCTTGTGAGTGGACACCCTGGTATATCACATGCACCACCAAATAAAGCACACAATGCACTTAATATTGGAATCAACAAAAGTTAACATCTTTCATGATGGAGTCCACCTCCTCTCTTTTCAGCAATTCATCTTTACTGTAGGTAATTTCAGTGACTTACTTTCCCCTAATTTTTTTATATTATGATGCTGATCTGTTGTTAAGTAATTAACAATATCTAATTCCTTCAATTGATGGATTGGTACATTCAATGTTATGGTTTTTATCTCCAAGTAAAAAATATTATATATATATTTTTGTTTTATTATTACATTTTTTAACTCCCATCCTAATTTTCTTTTAAAAACATACTTCTAGCAACAATTGCCAAATCAATTTTTTCACCCCTTGGAGGTATCATTATTTAGCATAATTTCTTCTGCTTCTTTTGGTAAAACTTTATCAGTTTCATGCCTAGATTCTAAATCTTTATGATCTCTGTAAGCAATGGTGTTTGCCTATTATAGAATGTGAAGATAATATAGCTAATGCGATAAAAGAAAAGTTGTATAAGCATCCAGAATTACCAAATCAGATTTAATTTTTTTAAGTTTTTAGAAAAATAAGTACCTAGTGGTTCAAATACATTTAATTTTGATATAAAACATAAGTTTAATAATTTACAATTTGATATGCCTGAATATGTGACAGTTGGTTTTCAAAAAAAACAGAAAAGACAATGTGAATCAATATGTTCATTTTTATATGTTCAATCATTGTGGCACAAGAAATATTTATNTAAGTACCTAGTGGTTCAAATACATTTAATTTTGATATAAAACATAAGTTTAATAATTTACAATTTGATATGCCTGAATATGTGACAGTTGGTTTTCAAAAAAACAGAAAAGACAATGTGAATCAATATGTTCATTTTTATATGTTCAATCATTGTGGCACAAGAAATATTTATATTAAAAATGGAAGGAATAAAATGTTTTCTAAAGAAAATTGGAATTTACTATGACAGAGAATTTAATCATAAAATGTACCTAGCATATCATGAGTTTACAAATTCTAAATAAAAAACTTATACAGTTTACAGAAATAATTAACTTTATCATAAACTAGTAATAAATTACACAGAAGTGCCAAAGTCATGGGATAGCAATATGCAAATATAAAGATGGCAGTAGTATCGCGTACAAAATGTATAAATGGGCAGTGCATTGGTTGGGCTATCATTTGTAGTCAAGTGATTCATGTGAAAAGGTTTCTGATGTGATTATGGCCGCACGACTTTGATTACAGACTTTGATCGCAGAATGGTAGTTGGAGTTAGACGCATGGGACATTCCATTTCGGAAATGGTTAGGGAATTCAACATTCTAAGATCCACAGTGTCAAGAGTGTGCCGAGAATACCTAATTTCAAGTATAACCTCCCCCCACCATGGACAACGCAGTGACCGAGACTAACGACATGTGCGCAAAATGATCAGTGTTAACAGACAAGAAACACTGCGTGAAATAACCGCAGGAATCCATGTGGGATGTACGACGGACATGTCCGTTAGGACAGTGCGGCGAACTTTGGCTGTACTGGGCTATGCCAGCAGAAGACCGACTCGAGTGCCTTTACTAACAGTACGACATCGTCTGCAGCGCCTCTCCTGGGCTCGTGACCATATTGGTTGGACCCTAGACGACTGGAAAACCATGGCTTGGTCAGATGAGTCCCAATTTCAGTTGGCAAGAGCTGATGGTAGGGTTCGAGTGTGGTGCAGACCCCACGAATCCATGGACCCAAGTTGCCAACAAGGAACTGTGCAAGCTGGTGGTGGCTCCATAATGGTGTGGGCTGTTTTTACATGGAATGGACTGGGTCCTCTGGTCCAACTGAACCGATCATTGACTGGAAAGGGTTATGTTCAGCTACTTGGAGACCACTTGCAGCCATTCATGGACTTCATATACCCAAACAACGATGGAATTTTTATGGATGACAATGCACCATGTCACCTGGCCACAACTGTTCGCGATTGGTTTGAAGAACATTATGGACAATTCCAGCATATGATTTGGCCACCAAGATCGCCCGACATGAATCCCATCAAACATTTATGGGACATAATCGAGAAGTCAGTTTGTGCACAAACTCCTGCACCGGCAACATTTTCGCAATTATGGACGTCTTATAGAGGGAAGTATGGCTCAATATTTCGGCCGGGGACTTCCAACGACTTGTTGAGTCCATGCCATGTCGAGTTGCTGCACTTTGCCGGGCAAAAGGAGGTCCGACACGATATTGGGAGATATCCCATGACTTTTGTCACCTCAGTGTATAATGAATATTATTCTTTCTTTTTTAGGAGACCACTTTAAGTTATTGACTGTTCATATAGAATAACTATGATTGTTAAAGATAAGACAAATATAAAATTAGTGTTGATTTCAATAAAGCTGTTGTAGATCATACTATATGTAAGGTAGTAATGATTAGTCAGAAAATTTTAACTTATGACTATTTGAATGAGAAAATCACAGAAGCTATTGCAATTTTTATAATTACTGTAAGAAGTTAATTTTTAATGGATTATAAAAATGTAGTGATTATTTCATATAAATGTTTAAATATATTCATAAGTTATTTATTTGTCTCATGGAAAAAAGGCATGCTATGTGTTGATAATTTTTAAATTTGAATACACACATACATACTAGCATTTATTTCAATACATATAATATATTGAAAAAAGTTATATAATGTTTATCCAACTTCATACCAGTAGTAATAAATACTGGGATCCATTATAAATTTTTATAATGGTTAAAGTATTATATGTTATAAAACTAGTGTTAATAGAAAAAATGAAACATATATTTATTTTATTTTAGCAATTGTATTTTATGTAAATATTTAATAATACCTTTGGTGCTATATTAAATATTTCGATCCAATTTATGTTTAAATTTTTCTTATAAATTTTTTTGTATAAATAAAAAGTACAAAATGGAATCCTTACTCAAGAAGTTGATATGAGCTTAAAGCTTAAACTTAAAAAGTTAGAAAAGGATAAAAATATACTGCTATAAACATTCAAATTATTTATACAAAGTATGGTAAAAATATTAATTATATCCTTAATATGTATAAAGTTGCATTACTATATAAGTCTGAAAAATTATTTACTAAATGTGATATAAAATTAATTAACGATAAATCTATTAATTTAACATACAAAAGCTTAAAAGACATGAAAAATGGACAATTGATACATCATATTGAATTTTCTTAAATAGCAATATATTATATAAAATATTATGTTTTTCTACTTTTTTTTAAGTCAACTGGTAAAAAGATATGTTTTGGGTTTTGAGATTTTTTACATTTTTTGTTTAGAAAGAGAGTTCAAATCCTTAAAATGTACGTCAAAAGTGACGTTTGAAAATTTTGGGGTTTGTGTGCCAGTTTCATATTTATTATCTACTAAAGGGAGTGAATTGGCGCTATGTAACTGCTAGCATTATGGTCGCATTCCAAATAACCAAAATATTTACTCTCTCATACTCGCACTCTGAAGTGACATCAGAAAGTATTGCTCCAACGACAGAGTGCAAGTGCACGAATGCCAGTTGGGAGTGTGTGATGATGCATGCTGTATGCATGCTCTAGGGATATTGTTTGTTTATTTACGGTTCCACTTTCATAATCCACACAATGCCGAATGAACAAACCATTTTTCATTGCGAGTACTAAATGTTTGCAATAACAAAAAAATATTTCTTTACAAAATATAATTTGTTTAAAATTGTATATCATCTGAATTTGAATTTTGATTGGATCTCCACTGCCTACAATGACTACAAAAAATAAGATGTTTACTTCAGGTGAGCGAAAACACAATTGAGCATCTTTCAAATAAACAACACACAATAACAACACTAATAAATTTTGAGAGTGAGTGCGAGTGTAGATCTGCTCCAAATAAAGAGTATGCAGGGAATTGTGGGAGGGAGTGAGAGTGTGAGAGAAGAAGTGCGAGAGGGAGTGGGACTGCAGATGCTGGTTATTTGGAATACAGCCTATTTAGATATCACCATTATAATAACCATGTAACAGAATAAGGTTTAAGGGTATTAATTACCAAATTTCATGCTTATGATGTAAACTGCAAACATAATTTTGGCCCAAATTAGTTTGAAATATAATAGGACATCCAAAAATAAAAAAAAGAAGAAAAAAAAAATAAATAAAAAAAGTTATTACTGTTTTTAAATTTTTTTAAATATTTTGTCACTGGTTGTGTTGTTTATATAAAGTGCACAATTAACAATACTGCCAACTAATGAGGAAAAACAGTTATACAATTCAAACATCATACATTTACTTTGATACACAACATATTAGTTCCTACAATCACCATGTTAACTCCATAGTTAAGCAGAAAACCTCTAGATGGATACAAGCCACGCACACCCCCATGCATGACAGCCAACAGACTTGAAAACAAACATGAATGACTAACGACTATCTACAAAACTTGGCAAGTTTACTTACATAGAGTTTCCCTTTCCCTGCTTGCCAATATCATTAATATGATTATCAATATTTCCGGTTGTACCTAGAAAGTGACAAACCACATGTCACAAGCAAGCCCACTAGTCAAAAGAAGTTGACAGCCAAGGCAAAGAGATAAGAGAGACTAGGACTAAACCAAATTTCAAAAACATAGAAAGCACATGACCAGCACTAACTAGCAAAATCAAGGCAGGTTCAAGTGGGTTTCAGCACACTAATCCCTAATCAAGCTTAAAAGTACAGTAAAAGACCTGCAACATCAAAGGGTACATAATGTATACATGCTCCAAGACTGTACAAATTATGCACCAATGAACAAACACACTATGCATGTCATTCACCTAGCCAGTATTTGTTGAAACAAAATTTTTTTTGTAGTCTTTTCAGTAGGAATTAAAATGTGCACCACAATATAATTTCACAAACTACAATAACTTCAAATTAGTGCCAGAATGTATAAACTGTCTAATGATTGGCATCACAGTAGTAAACAGGAACATTTACCACAATTCACCAACATAATATACTGTAGAGCAGTGCACATTTGACACATCAAACTATAGTCCATTTACAGTTTCTTCGGATGTTTTGAAATTTGAAAAATCACTCTAGGAGTAACATGTTAACCCGTTTTTTTCAATACCATGTATACCACAAATATATAACAGTGTGATTTACTTTAAATTTAAAGTATTGTATTCTTGAATAAATAAAACTTTAACTTAGTATCTTCCATAACTTGTAATATTTATTTCCTATTAAATACTAAATTAAAAAAGTGACATCAGCTATGTGTTGGCAACAGTTAGTAAGAAATAGTTCATTGTTAAAATATTATTTTAACATAGTTTTTTGGTATGCTTTTTGTAAATTAAACGTTGCCTATTGATATATTTAAATTCTTAGGTAGCACTGAAGGAAAAATATTTTATTGTTACAGTTAAAATATCAGCATAAATTACCGTGCTTAGACTCTAGTGACATGGTGTTTTTTTTTCGTCAAGAGGAAGAAACTTGAATAAGGCAGAGCGAAGCTTGTCGTTCTCTCTCTTTCTTTCTCTCAGGAAGTTTTGCACAGTTAGTAGAAGCATGAAAATTATACACGTTTTCAATTTTAGCACATTTCAATTTGTAATTTAAAACTGAAACGAGATTTTATGTTTGAATACTTATTATAATATATTTGTGTGTGATGGCAGGACGGTTACAAATCCGAAGTTGGCAGAAGTACAGCGACATGTACTTTATTTACTCTGTGATGACAATAGCATGGCATTTTGCTCTTAGCTGAACAAAGTGTTAATTTTTCTTCCTACGAAATAAACTTCAAATTACATCAAGTTTGCACATGTACTTTTTAAACTTACCTAGGCAAGTTATGATGATGGGATAGATCTGTTTTTCAACTGCTATAATGTAACATGTGTTGTGACCGCTGCATGTGCAAGAATATTGTTGCATCTTACGCTGGGCTAGCGAGCGTGTGATTGCAAATATTGGACGTGCAAAATTTATACGTTTTAACCGTAAACTGTTTTTATAATGAAATTAATTATTTGAAAGTCACATCTGTTTATTTATCACAACTACGTAACTTTGCCCAAGGTGTTTGAAACAATCCCAACAAAATACTACGCCCAGCCAGATAAATATAATAAATAACTAAATAAACCCAGAAAACAGTAAGTACCAATGCATATAAATATGAGCGGAATAAAAGTTATGGTAGGCTCATTTGTGTACACGCTCACCACTGTCTTTTAAGTTTGTCGCTGCTAGGTACAAAAAATAAGCGACATGAGTTGTGTGCTTGAATTTACTGTGTGTTCATTGCAATGGTTGTCCTTTGTTTAAATATTTATTCCCACTGAGGCCATCTTTTTAACGAAATAAACCAACACACATGAATAACAAGAGGTTTAATAGTACAGTTCTTTCCCGTATAGTTGTAACAGGGTTAAACACAATCACAAAATATTAACATGTATTACGTGTAATGAGCTATGTCGTATAACAAATATGTTAATAATGTAAAATAATAACTGTAAGAACTATTGTCAATATAGACATTGTTAAAAAGTCATAAAGCTAACAAATATGATTATAGGCCTAAATTGTAAACACTTGTATTAAATGGTTTTTGAAATATAATAAAATTCTTTGAACAGCTGAAAACAGTAAACAAAGCATTTGACAGTCAAAACGTAGAAGTCGCATGACAGTGTTTATGTTTACATGCAGCGAAAGGATACATAATCGGTAATGAAAAGTAGAACTTTAGCAGGGCTTCTTCAGAAAAGTGTGAAGTAACTGCGAATGGCCTATAATACGAAAATTCTCAGGTAATTTTATTATCAAACAAAACCTGTAGATCAGACATTCCCACACACAACAATTATCAATAAAAATTTTTTTAAAGCTCTAGGAATTATGGGTACTAAAAAATATAGCAGTACCGAATCTAGTTTTAATCAATATTTGTGAGTATTATTTATTTTATCACCTTATAATAAAACTTTCTTAGTTATCTTAGAAATGTGTTAAAAGTGATCCGATCATTTGCAATAGGTCCTAGGTGTGGGAAAACAACCCACACTATTGAAAAAATCACATAAGATGTGCTACACGAAGTCCAGCAGCGACAGATTCTAACTTGGTTCAGCATTACATCAAGCAGCAAGCTAACAACTGTTGAATTTGGCAGATTATCACATGTTGCTGTCCCAGTGGCAGCATGGCAGGACAACACAGTTGGAGGTCCTGTTTTGTATGAGAGATCGTAATACTTGTAAAATTCTTGCAAGTCTAATGTAAGTGTGGGCACATTCCTCCTTATCTCTCGCCCACCACTGATCTGAAAGCACACAAGCAGAGGGCAAATGGCAGTGCCATCTTAGTTAAACTCAATTTTTGGTGCCTTAATTACTCGTAACATTTCAATATTTTTGCAGTAAGTTCCTTGGAGATTCTACAGCTCTCGGCTTGGATGAGAGAAGCATTGCAAGCTGAACTTTATGGCAATCTGGTGGTAAGGTGACCGTAAAGCTGTAACCGTGGAAAACCCATTAGGGACTTTATCAATCTGCTGATGTGGAAGTGTTCGTTCAGCTGTAACTGGGCAGTACATTTTTTGTACTCATCAAAATGTCCCAGCTCTCATGTACTTTAACTTTATTTTTTGCAATATTAACATGCTCCTTTACTCGTGATTCCAAAAATCTCTACATGGACAGGGGCATATAGTGGTTTCCTTTCACACCCAGGGTCTACATACATAGACACATATGGTCAACAGCTGTCCTCCCCCAGAGAAGAAAGTCCTGTAGGTAAACCTAGTTCACAGCTGAATATTTCCACTCTGTGCTTGATGCATGTGGTACATGAAATAGAGAGGTTTTGCATGATCTGCAACTTCTGAGGTCTCCAAGAACAAGGGGTAGTGCATCAACTGATTCCTAGAGTCCCTTGTAGCCTCAGAAACAGCGGGTGTCCCTCGAGCCTCTTGTAGCCTCGGAAACAGCACACGTCCCTCGAGCCTCTTGTAGCCTCGGAAACAGCACACGTCCCTCGAGCCTCTTGTAGTCTCGGAAACAGCACACGTCCCTCGAGCCTCTTGTAGTCTCGGAAACAGCACACGTCCCTCGAGCCTCTTGTAGTCTCGGAAACAGCACACGTCCCTCAAGCCTCTTGTAGTCTCGGAAACAGCGCGTGTACCTCGAGCCTCTAGTAGTCTCGGAAGAAGCTTGTGTCCCTCGAACCTCTTGTAGCCTCGAAAACAGTGCGTGTCCCTTGAGCCTCTTGTAGCTCCGGAAACAGTGTGTCCCTCGAGCCTCTTGTAGCCTCGGCAACAGCACATTCTTGTAGCCACGGCAACAGCGCATTCTTGTAGCCATGGCAACAGCGCATTCTTGTAGCATCGGCAACAGCGCATTCTTGTAGCATCGGCAACAGCGCATTCTTGTAGGCTCGGCAACAGCGCATTCTTGTAGCCTCTGCAACAGCGCATGTCCCTAGAGCCTCTTGTAGCCTTGGAAACAGTGTGTGTCCCTTTTGGTTTGTCACGACAGCCTAAACTTCTTGTGGAACTCTTGTGCTCCATCACATGCCTTAAAGTAAGCAGTAAGTTTGAGACATATAAGCCAGTCCTGAGAAAAACAGATCTACTTCAACCCACCAGGACACACAGCCAAGTTAACATGACTGAACTGAGAGGGAACCTTCCTGCTCTCATAAGAGGTTACTGGGAACTCATCAAGGTACTGCCCTGCACACTATACGGTAGTTATACCAAATAAACAAAAAATATTTGCATGGCCGCTATTTTGAAAATAAGTGCCTAATTAAGTTCAATTACCTACATTTACTTGGTCTATCATAATATTACATACGAGGGCTGATTCATAAGTCATGGCAACTATTGTCTATCTCCCGAAAATGATCTAACAAGAAAATGTACTATGTACAGGTTAAAATGTACGAAAAGTACGTTGTAAAGGTGACACCACATGGAGTATGGATGCAGGAATGTCTCGTAAGGAACACAGGCAAACATGGTTGCTTAAAGTCACAGTTTAATTTATTCTCGTGAGGGTTGTACTGTAAATACAAAGTATGTACTACATGTCAATTCTGCAGTACCATCTCCATTGTGCTATTTGAGAGAAATGTCCAGAACTGTTGGGCAACGCTAGACCTCATACAGCATGGAGCGTTACATATTGTTTACAGTGTTGGAGATGGGAGGTGTTGCCACACCCTCCCTATGTTCCCGATCTTAGTCTGTGTGACTACGAGCTTATTCCGAAAGTGAAGAGGCCATTGCGTGGTAAGCACTTTGCCAACAAACAAGAAATTGTCATAGCATTTTGACGAGACGTAGCGAACATTGACAGATCTCATGCAGCCGATGGTATTTCCCGTCTGCCTCATCGCTGGCAACGAAATGTGGACAACCTTGGAGACTACTTTGAAGGATGTTAAACAGCTCGTACACGTACAATACGTACCCCTTGAAATAAGTGTATACATGATGTACGAGAATAAATCAATTAAACAGTGATTTCAAGCAGCCATGTTTGTCTATGTTCCTTGCTGGACATTCCTACATCTATACCCTATGTGGTGTCACCTTTATAATGTACTTGTCACACACTTTCACCTGTACATGTGGTCTGTCTCATATAAGTTGGCGAGATTCTGACAGTCAGCGAGTGGCAACATGACGTATACGAAACAAACAAAGTGCTATTTACAAAATCCTGTATCAGCTGATGCACAAACGAACAAAAGTTAATATTACATTGACTATTCTGGGTGCACTGCCGACACACAGTAGACAAGCGGAAAATACACAATAGTTCCTAGATTAATTAATAAATTTCATTTTACGTGGTCACAAAATGGTGGTTGTTATGGTTACAAACTAAACTTCATGATAAAGTAGTAATGTATAGGTGTTCAAAATGAAATTCACAACAAAACGATCCGTATACAAATGAAACGCCACTTCAAAATCTTTTTCACGTCTCCAACCATGCTTGCCATAACTGCTGGATATTAATTCCAAAAGCATACAGAAATATTGCATAATATAGTTGATATATTTTTATAATAATTTAACGAAATATATTTCAAATTCATGTTGTTTTGAGCCAGTAATAGAAGAACAGCCAACTTCCGTGCTGCTATCTGTTGAGCAATGCAAACGACTCAGCCCTCGCCCTGTCATGCAGTACGCGCCATCTGTCTGCTTTTTACCTGAAGCATTACCAGCCAGAAAAGAATAGCTTTCATGTGTGATATATAACCAATTTATGAACAGATACGAATAGTTTTATTTTTCTGCGAGCTCTGCATAATTTTTAAAGTAACATATATTTTGTGTACAGTGATTTTGAGTACTAGTAATTTCTATTCAGCCGGTAATCGTTCGTCTACATAAATTATACGCCACATTGTTCTCCCAAAAACCCATTTCCTTGTTTCAGTGTTGTTACTATATTGTATTGATAAAATTAAGAAAGTGGGACATACATGAATAGTTTTTAAGCAATTCTTACGTTATTCCAAGTCACATATTTCCAACTCTAACTGTTTAGTATCAGTAATAGCAGAATTACTGCATTGCAATCAATAGTCATTGGTGAACTGTTGGCGAATAGAAGTGCGTTGTCAATAAAATTTCCCGAATTACTTTTAGTTCCAGTTATATTACCTATGACGTTAAAAGTGTCATAAGAACTGCAACTACGTCTCGCAAATGTTAACCCAAATTCCCTGTCTCGGACAAATTAAAAAAGAGTTAGCAAATATTTAGTTTTTTGCAAGGTTTTATATTTTTTAGACAGATGTCAGTCTAAAATACCTTAAAATTTGTTTAGCATTACAGTACAATGGCAAGTGGATTAGCTGACAGCATGTTGATAAAATATACAGCCTCCACTTGACACACCAGCTGATGGCAAAAGGATACATAAACAAAAAGTAAACATTGGTGCTACTTTCGTCGAACTGTCAAAATCTCGCCAAATTACATGAGACAGACCATGGTACATTTCCTGTGTTGGATCATTTTCGGGCCTCTGAATCAGTCCTCGTATGTACCAAATATGGCAAAAATTGTGTAATGATGCAGTATTATTAATTTTCGGGATACATGGTTGATTTTCTTTCGCTTTGCCAGGCGTCGTAAAATTGTTATCGGGTACAAAATTAAAGCCGTAGTAGTTTGTTTATCAGGCATCCCTTTTTCAGTTTCGAAAGTCATAGTTTTTTGTTACGCGTCAGCATTAGAGATAAAAGCTTTTCCAAATGGCGTCGACAGATTTGATTATTTTTTACCAATGACGCAGTTTGGATGGTGCTGCTGGCAGATGTCGGCTGCGCTGCTGGTAGATGTCTGCTGAAGTGTCCTTATCTGTGTAGAGAGGGTAAGGGGGGGGGGATAGGCCCGCAGCATAAATACTCTGTGTGTCTGTCGCCGGGGTAAGAAACGTAACAAGCAGCCAAGGAAGACGCATCGTGCGTGACGAATTTCGCCCACACCGGCAAGCACCTGCGACCGCTAAATCTTTCAACTTCATTCTTTTTCGGCATATAATAATCTAATAAATTCTTTCCGCCAGTGTGGGAGGTCGATAGGGTGCCAGGAGGGAACAGATGTCCCTCCTGCCTTTGTATTTTCTTCTTGCAAGGCAAGTTTTCGAGGCGTCAATAAAGCATTTAATGAATTTTACCTGCATTGGTTTAATGAAGTTGCAAGCAAAAGGCAAGTATTCAAAATAGAACCGATTACTGGAACCAATATTTAAATTGTTGAATCTGTACCGCAACCGCAACCAAAATTTTTTGTTATTCGACCCATCCCTAGTTCCGAGATATGACATATCACTCTAAATTCTAAAATGGCAGCCATTTTGAAAGTGCCTGGTGTTGTCAAAAACTATAAAAGTCAGGTGTCCTTACTTAGTACTGTATGTGTACTGAGTTTGGTGAAATTCGATTCACGCGTTTAAAAATTGAGAAAGGGGGACACGCATGCACAGACAGGAAAGTGATCTCGTAAGCCTTTCTTTCCTTCGGAAAGTAGGCTAAAAAATTGACATGTGACAATCTGCAACCTCTGCTTGCATCAAAATTTAATTATATAATGTAAATTTTAAAACAATACAGTTGCACGATAATTCTAAAAATTCTCTGACAGAACTGTAGAACTGCACTTTTTCTGAGGTTTCAATGATTTAACTACCTGTACTGCACTGCTGCTTATAACAATATCTTTATAACTCATCTCATTTATTGAAGTATTATACTTATAACATCACACAGAGGTGTTGAATATGGCAGATGACTTTATAAACTTGACAAGTAAATCCTGCAATAGCTGAGAAAGCATATTTCTTAATATGTGGATCTGAGGTGCTTTTGACTGCAGTGCAACATCAACTATCAAACATAGGCATGACATGCAACAAGAAGTAACACAGAGCTTTGATAAGAAACAAACACTCTTTTCTGTTGTAAAGTACCTGAGAAGTCTCTCCAGTTCTTGAACCAAATGTAGTTTTCGTTTTGTTTGGAAAATGTTCTTCGTATTACAAAGGCCATTTTGAAGTGAGTTTACAGGGCTTTATATTTCCACATATTAATCTGTGGTGTTCGGCTCATTGCCATATTCACCTTACATGATACACAACCTCAACCATCACACAAAATGTGTGCAAATTCTTATGTGCAACAGTTTCTCATCACTGGAGCTAGGCCCTTCACTGCAGTGCATTAAGAAGCTTCCTGGGAAGAGGGCTCTTGTCCTCAAATATGTGTTTCATTTGAAGTTGATGGGTTAGGTAGATGAGGCAAGTCCCTTCTGCCTACAACCCCATAAAACTGTATATTTGAGCCTGCAGCCACTTCAGGAGTTGACTGCAGACCTACCCCAGCAAGCCCAATACTGGTTTGTTTTCCCTCCGCGCCCTGCCAGTATGGGGGGTTGGGAGGTAGGCAGAAGTCATATTTTGTGGGGCTGGCTGCAAGCAGTTCTGAAGGATGACGCTTGGAGCGCCTACGTATGGCCACAAAGAGACTTGATTAGGCCAGTAACAACTGACGCAGCCCAAAACCCACATGCACGAAATACAAGCTTCTAGTTATTCATACAACAAAACTGTACCCTTACCCAAACAATGAATAATACTCCACTGTAAGTATGCAATTGGTGCGAATAAAACAAATTTATATAATGCTTTAATTTGTTTTTGAGTATAAGTTCAATATATACTAGTTTTTTTTAGCTGTAAAACGTTACTAAACTACACAATTTTTTTATTTTGAAAAATTCTGTGTGTTACTCCATGAAATTTTTATGCTCCATTCTCTGATATATTGTCAAGTTACTTCAATTTTGTAGCGGTTTATAGTAGAATACTTTTTCTGTTTTGTATTATTGAGGGTAAAACTCATAAATATCAATTATAAGGTAGAAGACTGACAATTTGATTTGCGTTTGTATTTTACATGTAGTAAACAAGTGTTCTACCCATATATTGCCCAGAACTTGCACCATATTCAATTTTGTGATGTGGCGGGACCTCTGAAACAGTTTTAATACTCATAATTTTATAGTACATTTATTTCAACCAATCTTTCATATAATAATATGTTGCAAAAATATAATTAAGCTAAATACCAATTATTAGCATAGACAATATGAGACCTGGGCAGTAAGAAAATGCAATGTCATAATTATTTTTGTAATTTTAATTATGACATCAATAAGCCTGAAACAACTGCAAAACCCTATTTTGTTACATTGACCACTGACATGATTAACCACAGATGTAATCTGTACCAAAAATCTGCATAGTAATTTTGAAAATACTACTACAGAATGTGAGCTTGATCAACATGCCCAAAGTCTATCATTTCAGCATTTTGATGGCTACATAATCTCAAAGAAGTTGGTACTTCAACTGGTTTATCTCCTACTTGCAAGTTTGAACAGCGCTTGAATATGTTAGTTAAGCATTTACTGTATATCATAAAATGACACACAGATGTTAGTGAGCATTCACAAAATACCATACTTCACAACACTTCTAAATTCAGTGAAAGAAACCTGCTGTTATCTTTAACACAATAATGTAAAAGTAGGACATTTCCTTACAACATGGAAGACATTACCTAATTGCCACTAATCACCTATTTTATTTTACAATCATCACTAATGACTACTCAACTTGTGTGAACTATCCAGAACATGTCATAAGATCCAGTAAGAAATTTTAATTATCACTCGTTTTCCACATATTGCATGTGAAAGTGATCATAATTGCCAAGTCTCACCATGAAAAAAAAAGAAAATGTCCGGTATTAAAAAGTACAGTATTTGCTACTGGTCACAATTCTGATGTATGCAAATAAACGACCGACGTGACTTTCAAATAAATATTTGTCAAAAACAATTCACGGTTAAAAGGTATAAATATTGCATGTCCAATATATACTTGCAATCACAAACACACTGGTCCAGCGCAACATAAAGACAACGATTGTCTTTTACCCGCAGCGGTCACGAAACACATTACAGTATATTTGTTCCTGCCGTGTAAACATAGATTTATCACATCGTAACTTGCCTAGGTAGGTTTAAAAAATACAACGTGTATACACTTGATGTGATAATTGCAAGTATTATTTGCTGAAAGAAAAATTAACAATGTTTGGCAACAAGCAACACGCTGCAACATGCCATGTCACGTCACCACTCTTCTGCCAACTTTAGATTTGTAACCATCCCACCATCAAATCTAAATATATTGTACAAAAAAAACGCAATGTCACTAGGGCTGATATTTTTAGCTGGAACAATGAAATATGTTTCCATTGGTGCTACCTTAAAACTTAAATATTTCAATACGTTACGTTTAATGTACAAATGGCATACCAAAAAACTATGTTAAAACAATATTTTTAAGTGTGAACTATTTCTTACTAGACGTTGCCAACACATCACTGCTCTCACTGTTTTTAATTCGTATTGAATACTAAATAAATATTACAAGTTATAAGAGATACTAAGATAAAGTTACATTTATTCAATAATACAATACTTTAAAGTTAATCACAATGTTATGTATTTGTGGTACACAAGTTATTTAAAAAAAACAGGTTGACATGTTACTCCTAGGGTGATTTTTCAAAGGTTTGTTTCAAAACATCTGAAGAAACCATGAATGGACAATACGTGTCATTTTAATATTTTATACTTTCTAGTTTAATTAATTTAATTTCCAGTTATATTAGTTTGGATGATCTAAACATCGTCAAATCTGAACTGTCTCCGGTTCCAATTAGTTTGGATTGGTGGAGTTGCATTGTATTATACTGTTACGTGCTTGCTGCTTCGCATCCCGCACGAACAAATGGAATTGAAGGACAGCAGTAATATGATAGTGGCAGCAGCAAGTCAATAGATTGTTTTGATTGACAGTCGAGCGATATGCCAGAGGCAGCGTATCTGTTACAGAAAGCGAGCCGACACAATAATCCTAATTGCGGCATGCGCTTATGACCCTGGTTGTATTAAGTTTCTGTCCTAGATACTGTTCGCATGAGTTGGGGTGCATCGAAGATTCCAGGTCTTGCCCAGCAGAGTATAAATCGTGTGACGGGCCTCCAGGTCGAGTAGTAGTTGAATGGATAAGGGGCAGAGTTTCAGTGACAGACAACGAGCAGCAAGAAAAGTGACCAGCGGAAGGGAAATCTGTGACTGCGAGTATCAAGCAGTGAAGGGTGTGGCTGGCAGACTGGACTGTTGGACTGGATGCATGAGTGAAGACATTACAAATGATGGCAACAGATAGACTGAACACATGTTAATGATGAGTATGAGGTAATTGACTGTAACCAAACAGAGAAATTAAGAAGAACGTTAATTAGAGTTGAAATGGACATTAAATAAAGAGAGTAATAGTGGAGACAAAAACATTTAAGGCTGTAAATAATAGCTGTGTGAATAAATTAGAAATATAATTTAGTTATTTTATTTTTATTAAGATCTCCATCCCTCACGAACTCAGATACGCCCCTCAGGCATCTAGGTAACATTGGTGTCAGAAGTGGGATGAAGGCATTTAATTGTTAATCAAGTTAGGCAATAGGCTAATAATTAGTGATTAAAAAAATAATTAATTAAGACTGTTTTGTACAACTATCAAAGTGAATGCTAACCAGAAAAATGTCTGCAGAACTGGAAGCACTGCAAGCATTAATTGAGGGGCTAGGTAGCCAGATGATAAGTGTAAATAGCTTCAAAGAAGATGTAAATAGCAAAATCGGTACTGTGAACAAGAATGTAAATAGTGTTAACGACAATGTAAATAGCCAGATAACTAATGTAAGTGAGTTAGTAGATAAGAAAATAGACACTGTAAATTAAAATGTACACAAGAAAATTGAAGGCATTAGCTAGTTAATAATCATGATAATTTACAGAGTGAACGAAAGAATGGACAGTATAAATTAAATAGTGAACAGTGTAAAAAACACAATGGACAGTGTCGAGAATGAAGTGAAACAGGAAATAAGTGCGATGAAAAAGGAATGGTATGAATTTCTTCAGCAGCGCAGTTCACCTATCGCCACATTGGCAGCTGAGAACAGTGAAGAAGCAGTAAAAGTTGTAACCAATGCAGCAACCTGGGAGGATAGCCAGCAACTCTGCAGCCTTGGTGTCCCACAGCCAGGAGTGGGGATGGGGGTCTCAATTAAGCCCGCCTCTTACAACAGCCAGACTTCATGGCGGGAGTAACAACACCAAATTGAAATAGTTGCTACTTTTAATATCTGGACAACCAAACAGCAGGCTTACCACCTCGCTGCAGTACTGAGAGGCCTCACACTGAGCATACTACAATCTCTAACAGAGCGACATCGACTAGGGTGTTGGCCTTTGTGATACGTTTCAGCGACTGGTATCTGCGACATGACCGACATGACCATCATGCCCAACTGCGAAGCCGCACCCAGCGACCAGGGGGGCCACTGCAGGAGCTATGGCAAGACACTGTGCAGCTCTCACACCTATCTATGGACGGGTGTCCCGAGGAAGCGCGCAACATCATTGCAGTCAGTTTTTTCATTGATGCCATTGCCAACACAGAGGTACGACAAGCAGTACGTCTGGCTGCACCCCACAACATGCAGGAAGCCCTGGCTCGAGCATTGGAGATGGAGTCAGTAAGACAGGGAGCCGCACCCTGACGTCCGGTACGGGCAGTATCGCTGAACGAAGACAGATTAACAAAGACATTGAAGGAGATGCAGATGGCTATGCAGGACATTTCTTCCAGGGTCCATGCTCCAGAGCGCTTCACAGCCCCCCTCCTAAACAGCCCACAACAGCAACAACAGTGGGAAAAGAGGCATGGCGAGAGGCAGATGAGAATACAGCATATTTGGAAAACTTGTAAACACCGATCTTAGGGGGTGAATGTTGGTGACTGCTTGAGGGAAGGCCCTAATGTTCTTACATGTACGGTGGGTGAAACAGGATTGCGATACAATACTTGTGGAGGGGAGCCTTAATGATGTTCCTTGCCAGATGGTCGTCGACACTGGGGCAACCATACCAGTATAACAGTAGTAAGACCAGACATCCTTGGGCCTTCCCCCCAGCGATTGCCTGACGACAAAATCGAACGATGCAATTTGACTACAGTAACAGTTGAGACCACACCAGTTAAAGGTAAGAGGAAAGTGATCTTGAAGTTTGGTGACCTTCGAATAGAGCACTAAGTTTACATGGTACAAATAGAGAATGTACGTCTTTTGGGGCTTGATGTACTACGTAGACTTGAGTGCTGTATTGATATTCGACTTGATGTGCTACGGGTAGGCATTTCAGAGTTGGTGGTGTCAACACGGCATGATTTGTCCTCCCCAATTAGCTGCTCAGTAGTATGCGGTCAACCCACTGTGATGCCCGCTTCTAGTGAAATTGTCATTACAGGCAGATGTCAAGGAAAGTTTGTCAGACACATGGGTCTAATTGAGTCAGCATGGAGGATTGGCATTCTGCCGGGTAAAGTCGTTGTAGCAAGGACTTTGGTATCTTCTAATTCTGACAGTTTTCCAGTCAAAATGATAAATTTGTCAGATAGTGCCATTTGTCTTGAGAAGCGGGGCCGTGATAGGTGTTTGCAAGCAGATCATACAGGAATTTCCAAATGATCCAGAAGATTCTAGAGAACAAATAGAATGTTCTCCAACATAAGTACTGGGGAACTTCTAGAAATAATGCATGAAAATCTTAACTGGCGACAAGAAAAGGCTGTCTCTGAACTACTGCAGAGAAATAGGGATGCCTTCTCGTGTGGACCCAAAGACCTTGGAAGCACTAATGTGACCTGTACCACATAGATACAGGAGATGCCACGCACATAAAGCAGCCACCAAGACGACTAGATTGCCACTAAATTTTCACGAGGCAGTTGAAAGAATTTTGAAGGAAATGAAGGAGTTAGATGTGATAGAATCATCAGTCAGTCCATGGACATCACCCATTGTACTCGTTAAAAAGAAAGATGGCTTGCTGAGGTTTTGTGAAGATTATAGTCAGCTTAATAATGTGACAAAGTGAGACTCTTATCCGCTTCCAAGGATAGATGAGACAATAAACAGCCTAGCAGGTTCAACGCCTGATGGAAAAAGTCCTGCCTTTAGAAATCTGTCAGGTTTACCTAGATGACACTGTTGCGACTGAAGGACATTTGAAGAGCACCTATCATGCTTAGACTCTGTATTACAGAAACTGGTTCCTAAGAAGTGCCACCTGTTTCAAAAGAAAATAAATTTCTTGGGACATGTAGTGTTGGCCAATGGGATTGAAACAGACCCCAAGAAGAACAAAGCGATAAGAAATTGGCTGACACCAACTGACAAAACTGAAGTGGTGAGTATTCTGGGATTGTGTGCCTACTACCGTCAATTTGTACCCAGGTTCACCACGATCGCCAAGCCATTGCATGAACTGACTGAGGCGAAAAGGAGATTTCATTGCACCACTGAGTGTGAAAATGCTTTTAGTAAACTAAAGAAAATTCTGATATCTCCTACAATCCTGGGTTTTCTGAAAAATGAGGGTGTATTCATTTTGGACACTGATACTGGTGATGTAGGCATTGGAGCCGTGTTATCTCAGGTTCAAGAGGGGAAGGAAAGATCAATAGAACTCTGAGAGAAATTACTGTATTACACTCAGGGAGCTTCTCGCCATGGTGAAGGCAATTTCACACTTCCACCCTTGCCTTTATTGCAGAAATTTTATTCTAAGAACCGAACATGGTTCATTACGCTGGCTACTAAATTTCAAGAATCTTGAAGGTCAAGCAGCCCGGTGGATAAAACATCTTCAAAAATATGACTTTGAAATACAGCACAGATATGGACACCTTCACAGCAATGCAGATCCACTGCTTAGGAGGCCATGTGAGCTATTTTGTCGTCATTGTGAATGCCAGGAAGACGAGAGTGGTGAATTGCTGAAGGTACGGAGAACCAGAATTCAAGACTCTTTATCTTGTGATGGGTCACCTACCTAGAGTGATGAGGGTATTAGTAAAGATTAGATGAATGATCCCACTTTGCAGCCATTATTAAAGTGGAAAGAAGCTGGCTGTCTGCCAAAATGGGAAGAGAGACCTAGCCTGAGCGCAGCCGTCATAGCATACTGGGCACAATGGAATTCCCTCATACTGGAGAATGGTGTACTTTGCAGAAACTGGGAAAGTAAAGATGGAAAACACACACGTTTTAGAGTTGGTCCTTCCAGAATGCAGGGTTCCAGAAGTCTTAAAAGAACTGCATAATGCAGCAGTCAGTGGGTACTTTGGTGTTATAAGACCCTCCACAGAGTTAGCCTGAAATTCTATTGGCTTCACTGTCGGGAGGATGATGAGAAGTGGTGCCGATTGTGAGACACCTGCACTGTGAGGAAGAGCCCAAGGACCAGTGGACAAGGTCACCTCTAGAAATACAATGTTGGAGCTCCATTCGAGAAGATGGCAGTAGATATTCTGGGCCCCTTGCCTGTAACAGAGAGAGGTAATCAGTATCTACTGGTGGCCCAAAATTTCTTTACTAAGTGGTCTGAGGTCATTCTCCTCCAAAACCAAGAAGCACGAACTGTGGCCGATGCACTTATAGAGCATGTCTTCTCAAGGTTTGGAGTGCCACTAGAACTCCATTCTGACCAGGGAAGAAATATTGAAGCTGCAGTCTTCCAGGAGGTGATGAAAATTAATTCTGGGGATGAAAAATACTACGACTACAGCCTTACACCCTCAGTCGGATGGAATGGTCTAGAGAATTAACCGCACTCTTGAGCAGTACCTGTCGATCTTTGTGGCAGACCACCAAAAGAACTGGGATTCAAAAGTGCCATTGTTTCTTCTTGTTTTCCGCTCAGCAGTTCACGAGTCCACAAGGGTAACACTGTCAAGGATGCTGTTTGGAAGAGCTACGCCTCCCCAGTGACCTGCTGTTTGGCAGACAGACAGAAGAGGAAGCTGCAGCCCCTGATTATGCCAGTCAGTGAGTGGCAAATTGACATATATGAAACAAACAAAATTATATTTACAAAATCATGTGTCAGCTGATGCACGAATGAACAAAAATTAATATTATGTTGGCTATTCTGAGTGCACTGCCTACGCACATCAGTCAAGCAGAAAATACGCTATAAGAAAGAGTTCCTAGAATAATTAATACATTTTATTTTACATGGTAACAAAACTGCTATTGTTAGAGTTACAAACTAAATTTCGTAGTAAAGTAGTAATGTATAGGTGTTCAAAATCAAATGCACAATAAAACTATCCGTATCCAAATGAAACGCAACTTCAAAATCTTGAGAGTTATTTTCATGCCGTAACCTCACTCTCCATCCATGCTTTTCATACGTGGTTGATATTAATTCTAAAAGCATACAAAAATATTGTATGGTATTGTTGAATTATTTTTTCTAATAATTTTATGAAATATATTTCAAATTTGTGTTGTTTCAAGCCAGTAATAGAAGAAAAGTATACTTTTAAAAACACGGGATCAAGAGGCAGGCAAACGTGCTGCTATCTGTTGAGTAACGCTCTCGGCTAACAACTCACCCTGTCATACGCCATCTGTCTGCTCTTTCCCGAAGCATTACCAGACACAGAAAAAAAATAGCCTTCGTGTGTAAAATAACAAAATTACGAATAGATACCAACAGCTTTATTTTTCTGCGAGCTATGCATAATTTTTAAAGGAACATATATTTTGTGTACAGCGATTTTGAGTACTAGTAATTTCTATTGGGCCGGTAATCGTTTGTCTACGTGCATTATACGCCATCATGTTCTCCCGCAACCTATTTCATGGTTTCCGTGTTGTTACTATATTGTATTAATAATTAAGTTATCCCATGCCACATATTTCCATCTCAAACTGTTTAGTATCAGTAATAGCGGAATTATTGCTTTGCATTAGTCGTTGGTGAGTTGTTGGCGAATAAAAGTGTCTTGTCAATCAAGTTCCCTGAATTACTTTTAGTTCCAGTTATATTACCTATGATGTCCAAAGTGTCATAAGAACAGCAACTACCGTCTCGCAAATGTTAGCCCAAATTACCTGCCTCAGACAAATTTAAAAAAAGTTAGCAAATATTTAGTTTTTTGCAAGGTTTTATATTTTTACTTTCATAACCTACAAATTTTTTTTAGACAGATGTCAGTCTAAAATATCTTAAAATTTGTTTAGCATTACAGTACAATGGCAAGTGGATTAGCTGACAGCGTGTTGATAAAATATACAGCCTCCATTTGACACACCAGCTGATGGCGAAAAGATACATAAACTAAAAGTAAACATTGGCCCTAATTTAGTTGAAATGTCTAAATCTTGCCAAGTTGTGTGTGCGTGTATATGAGAGAGAGAGAGAGAGA